>JAVIWC010000327.1:0-17293 GCA_031894815.1 Creontiades dilutus
GCGACCAAGGCTGAGCGGATTAATGGGGAACTAAAGCATTCTCCAAGAAACAATGAACATATCTTAAACATAGCTTCTGATCGATGAAATGAGAAAAAACAACCCCTGCACCCTCTTCTTAACTTTACACAACCATATTTAGTTCTTAGAGCTGTGGTTTCATTTGGCTTGGAAATGCTAAATACAGGTATGTATTATACAGGGTGGTTCGTAATGTAGGAGACCTTGAAAAACCGCAAAAATAGATTTATTTATTCATTCATAATTTTTATCTAAGCTGTATTAGATTTTCTGACTGGAGCAAGTTGGCCCACTGCCCAACAACTTGGATTTTTTTTTTTTTTTTTTTTTTTTTTTTTTTAATAATGGAAACTCCTATTTTATAGTTTAGCTAGGAACTAATGGTGAAATTTCATGAACATTTGACCCCTCAATCGATTCTTTCGATCGGCAGCAACCGGTTCAGTGAACAGATTTATGTTAAGCAGTATTTAGGCACAGTAACAGAAATTTTCTTCTTTCAAAATTGTAAAATAATTGTATAAAAACATTATGATAATTATAATTAGTATAAGAACATCGTAGCCATAACATTGTAAACAATAGTATCGTATTAATGTAAAAAGAATGTATTTTTTGTAGACTTTGTAAGTGCTGTAATTAAGGCTATATAGCTCTGGTTCCCCATTGTACTACCTATATGTATGCATTTGTTCAAATTTTATTGATTCACTGGATAAATTATCTGTCTATCGAACTGTACATTTTAATGGCACGTAGCCAGCAGCTGATTTTTGGTGAATTGTCATTTTTGATGAAAATCACCTAAATATGAGCCACGCTTACAAGGCTCAAGAGCTCCAACCTAGGCATACCTGACCGTCAACTAGGGCTGAGAAGATGCAGTTACCGCTTTTCATCAACTTCTTCCGATCCAATTAGTAAAAGAGAAGAGGGACTAGTTAGTGACCCCCATCGATTCGCCGTCTGAGAGCGTCTCTCCCAAAAATTTTATCTTCACTTGATCCCCTCCCACAGATCCTGGAGGGACTATCTGTAGGAGGAACCGGAGGGCATGAAGGGTAATTTTATTAAGGGGAAAACCCTATCCCCAAACACTGAGGGCCCTTTTGTTCGGTCTATCCCGGCCCGTCCTAGGGAAAAGGGGGGAAGGATGTATACAACCCAAAATAAATCTCATTGGGTTTGTTGGGACGTCGCTCGTGAATCTATTTGATTAGGGGGCGAAGCTTTTCTTCCTTTCGGTGCGGTACGTTCTCCCTGCGAACGGTCATGCGGATCCTACGTCCCCTTTGAGCGGTCTGGAGGAGGGGTCGGGATATTTGGATAATGATGTTCCTTCAAGATCGGGATTGGATATCTGATTCTTAGAAGTTTCCCGTCCGTATGGATTTTCGAAATTGTTCATAGTGGCGCGAGGGAAGTATATGGAGAACCGTACGACCTTCCATATGGCCTTTGATCAGTATAATACTACCTACATAATCTCTCTAATCACCTATACAATAAAATCAGGCTCATTTAAGGTTGAATCGCTTTGATTTGATTCTGAAAGTCGTCTTCACGATGAAAGATAGTTAATTTCTATGAAGAAAACGAAAGTGGAAATCGATTTCCACAAAATTAAATGAACATCTGTCACCGCTGCGATGAATCTGCAGTGATCTCGAGGCGTGTCTGTCGCTCTGCCCCTCTAGCATCATTATTTTCGATGCCCCACTTGCACCAAAAAAACATTCAATTTAGTTCCATCCAAATTATTCCACGATTTAAAGAAAATTAAACTAATTATGGGCGTCTTGGTGTTGTGCTTTAATCATCTTCCGTGGACGTCTACGGCGGCAATTTTGACGTGACGTTAATATATGACGTTCTTTAGTTAAGTATAAATTCCATCCTAAGTGAGCAATGTTAATATCTGGTCAGTATCTCGCTAATGGTGTTATTCACCATTGTAACTGGATAGGAATGAAAAACTATCCAGATTTCCTAACATGGAGGACGGTGGAATAGTGTAGTTGCCCCTCCCAAGGCTGAGGCGATTAATGCTTAGAACACCCAGAGAATATCCCTAACGTTAGAAGAGATACTCCCAAGAGTAGTGGTTCCAAGAATTAGGAAGAGGGAACTAATCATATCTATCACAAGCGAGACAGATCCCTTTGTTTCCTGTAGTAAGTGACTCTGTTTCGCTCTAAACCTTTTCACATTACAGTAGTGCGAGCATATAATCACATATACGACTGTGGAGTTCAGTTCTGCAACTCAATTACTTGTTGACAACCATGGGGATTTACTGTTTCAATTCACTTTGAGACTATGGTTGCACAAGTACAACTAGGTCATCGGTACACGCTTAGTTGTCAGTCCTGGAATGGACTTAGAGGGTTCGTTGGATCGGTCGCAATAACGTGTGCCTCGCCGGGGAGCTCCGGGCGTAGTTTACAATGGTTATTGTTCCTTGTCACTTGAAACAGCTTCTCCAAACGTATTCTCTTGAAGTCTCGCCCTCTCCACGATTTCGGTCGCATCTGGGTCGCCTTCCTCGCACCTATAAATCTCGTGGAAATCCGGGCTGGGACGACAATCGCGGTAAAACCCTTCCCCACTCCTCGTTCGGGCTTGTTTCCTCTGACGTCGGTCAGCTGTTCGCCGACGGTTATCCGACCGGTTTTCAGCGAGGGTTTCGAAAATTTCAATTTGCGAGCCCGATGACGGTTTTGAATGCAAACTAGGGACGATAATTCGGAACGGCATTAATGGCAGTGGGTGTCGAAGGGGATCGGCCTAGATAGCTCCCAACTCTGGAGCGTCGCTCGATCCTGACAAATCCTCTCCACCCCTTCCTTCTGTTCCCTGATTTACCAGTGCTAATCAATAGGGCATTATTGCTTCGAGCCAGTACACGGATATAGTCCTTTTCACGACCAGGGCGCCATTTCCAACTGGTCAGATTCGATCCACCAAACAATGATGTAAGGACCTTTAGTTAAGACATATTAAAACGATACGGACATAAGTATATCACTTTGGCTTGATATCATCAATAATCATGAGTAGTATTGGTGAATTTAAATACAACGGAGAACATTTCGTTTCTCTTCAACAACCTCAGAGCATTGTGACAGCTCACTTTTGCTTTGCACTATCTGTTTTTCCCGGCGTTGCCCGGGTTGGAGTACTAAAATAGTTAAGTGTTCACACACATCATGATCACATTTATGTCCAGATGACTTCCTGGGTTTTTATTTTATTTTCAAGAAATTTTAAAAGCTATTGCAAAAGCTCCAAAATTTTTAAAATAATTTTTTCATAGAAATCAGTTTGGAGGAGTTCTGAAACGATTCCTGGACTTTAAAGCCTTGTTATCACAATGATTGATAATTCACATTTTTCAGCACACATTGTTCCAATTTAAACTCAATATAACAAGAATATGTTGGTCCATACGATCATGACTGGAGCATTTTTATTTGTGGTCAGATATATCCGTAATTTTGAACTAGCCAGTACGAATGCAAACAATAAAAAAGCAACGATAATAGACATTAATGTCCAGGATAAAATGTCTGAAGTGAATATCTTTAGTGAACTGGGAAGAATATAACCTCAGGACTCATACCATCTGATCCATATGATAATTATTCCATATTATTATTATTCCCCAACATACTGTAGAACTATCGAGAGGAGCTGAAAGATTGATCATCAAACTTAAAAACAATTAGCTCCCATAAACATTAAAATTAGTATTTGTTAATAGATAGTTTGTTCAATTCGTGACGTTTTCCTTACTTAGATAATTTGTAAATAACTTCCATACGAAAAGTGATATCCGAATAATCTAAAGTGGAATTTACACGGACATAACCAACCTTAATTATCAAAAAAACCAAATATCTGTAATCGACCAAGAAATGTAAAAATTCATTCTCCTTCAGAATGGGTTCACGTACACTATTATTGGCTTAGAATTCAAAAACAGGAAAAAACCACGGGACCCCCTTTATTTCAACCTGGTGCCTTTCTTTCAACCAATAGACCAAAAGTTGATGAAAATTGGGTGGAATCATGTCATATACGGAGACCAGTTGGTTCTAAACCCTTGGCATCACTTTCGAGCAAAACAGAACAATAGAATTGTACAGCTCAACGTTATAGAGATCATGAAAATATCCGAAATAAGAATAGCGTTAATCACTTTGTCATTCGTACCACAAAATACCACTTCACAGTATCAAATGAGCACGTCCGCAAGACTTTTGTGGAAGAACGTAAACGTGAATGTGAATGAAATCACTAGTCAAAATATCCTTCACTAACAAAACTCTAACACTACTAATAACATCGAATAGAATCAAGTTTTTAAGAAATCGAGTTTAATATAGCTTTTTTGTTTTACAGGGTGTCTCAGGAGTTATGCACAATCCGACTCCGACGTGTTCTACAACTCATTTCCGAACAAAAATGCCTCCTAGCAATTTTTTTGCCAGAGGCCTCGTTTCCGAGTTATTCTCGATTTAAGATTTTTTTCGTGTTTTCGATTCTATGTCATTAAAACTGTCATAACTTCCTCAATTTTGGAGATAGCTCAAATATGATGACACGGTTGGAAAGAGCGTTAAATTGTCTATCTATTTGATGTCAGAAAACATTTTTTTAATGTTTTGTCAAAAAATTGCTATGAGGCATTTTTGTTCAGAAATCAGTTGTAGAACACGTAGGTATCGGATTGTGCATAACTCCTGGGACACCCTGTATAACTAAAGAAGACCTAATGTTTGAAAATTGGGAAAGCTACGGAGGAGCACTGCTTTGGTTAGGCGCGAGGATATGCAATGACCCGCACGACTCCCAGGTCTTGAAGGAGGGGTTGCTTTGTGCGCCGTGTATTATCAACCCCAATCTGATTTGGCCGTAGCATTTGGTGTTGCAGTGTTGATAATTTGTTGTTTCTGACCAAATTCAGTATTAGTAAAATGTTTGTTTACTCAAACTTGTTATCCAGTTGTAGGACAATGGTAAGATATTGGGGTTTAAATCGAGTTCATACAAAGAGTTAGAGGTTAAACAAGATTGTTAAAATATAAACCAAAAAGTAAGTATTTCAAAATTAAATTTAAAATGAATTTAATGAATGAAAACGTTCGTTTGTGAACAGCATATACGACATTCCTAAGCTGTCCAGCCAAAGTCAGGATAATCGAAGAGCCGAGAGACTTCTATTGTTTGTGTTCATTTATGATTGATTGCGATGAGTCGCTTTCAGTTGAGTAGCTATACCACAAGTCAGTATGTTGACATGGTTTTAGTGTACGGTGTACTTCTGAAGCACCAAGGGAGTCACACTCCTCCTGGGTACAACTCACATCTTTGCGAACACGTCGGATAGTATGAGGAAAAAATATTGGTAGATAATATTGTTCATGTCACTGATCCTTTTTTTATCTAGTAAAATATATTTTTTTTATCTACTTATCCTTTTTTGTCACTAAGGTTTTGGTTATTACTACCAGCTATGTAGCTATTGAACACCATGATGAATGGGAATATGCAATAGGGAAACCACGCTGAAGGAAATACAGCGAGGAAAAAGACAAAGGGAAGAGTTGGTAATGATACGGAAACCTGGTTTGATAAGGGTCCATAGTGCCAGCAAAAAGAAGAACGCAACTCATCGCAATCAATCGTAAATCAACAAAAACAACAGCCGTCTCTCGGCTCTTCGGTTATCTTGACTTCGACCGGACAGCTTGGAAATGCCGAAGACGCTGTTCACAAACGAACGGGTTTATGCATCCGACAAAACTCATTTAAACGTCACTTGACAGGTCTGGCATTGTCACCATTCGATTCAGCGAGAAAAGTTACGTTAATGCCGTCTCCAACCTTTTTTCGTCGAGACTTTTGAAAAAACCTCAATTTTAACAGAAAACAGGCGTTTTTCTGTAGTCAATCACCATTTCCTTACGAAAAATGTATTTTCAAAAACCAAAACGACTACACCGTTGGAAATCTGACATTTTGGCACACGTTCAACAGGCCTGCACAGTTCTGCGTCAAGCATTATTGGGGTTTCTAGGCGAGATGAAAAACAGGCGATTTCGAGATTTTGACAAAACTGCCATTTCGTGCTGCAATCGCACATCTTCAATGCAATAAAAAAATGTTTTCTGACATCAAATAGATAGAAAATGTAACGCTCTTTCCAACGGAGTCATCGTAGTTGAGGTATCTCCAAAATTGAGGGAGTTATCACAGTTTTAATGACATAAGATCGAAAACACGAAAAAAATCTTAAATCGCGAATAACTCGGAAACAAGGCTTCTGGCAAAAAAATGGCTAGGAGGCATTTTGTTCGGAAACGGATTGTACATAACTCCTGGGTCACCCTGTATGAAATAGGCAGATGTTGGAGTGGTTTTGCGTATGTTAGATAATGCACCGTTTAATAATAGTGGTTTTCATGGTGTCCCTTTTGTCTCAAGTTAGTAAGGGAGTGAAAATGCTATTTCAGGGATGGTGATGTCTTTTGGATATTATTTCGGGTCTTACTGACTGCGCCAAATGTTAAGGCCCAAAAAATGTGTACCTCTGATTGAGTTCGAACTCGTGTCCTTACCACCAGGGGAAGTTTCCCTTCAATTGCAACACTCTGACAGGTTCAGCTATGAGGCCGATTTAATTGAACCTTTTCGGCTGTGCGTTTTTCTCGTAGAGCAGTTGCATTCACGAAAGTCTGCACACCAATAAACTACGCCTAATAAATCGAGAATGGTGCGCTTTTCTGGCACCACGAGACATAATTATTCGTGTCACAATGCGTCAGCGAGCCATTCAGTTTTCATTTGCTATAATCGACAATGCATATGTTAAGTTTACAGTTCCCAATCTTCTTCTTGATTACTAACGTCAAGGCCTGACACATCTGCATCTTCCTTTAATACAATCCATGCGTACGTCCCTCGTACGTCTGTATGGTGATGGAGAATCCTCGAGAGAGTTTTCAAGACGCAATGCAGTCGCTAGGAAAATTCCTTAGCGGAGTATATAACTCTGCTACTCCCGTTGTCTCGAAGGCTTCCCTTGGAAACGTAATTCCCTCCGCTATCTGGCTGGTAATCCCACCAAAGACCGTTAAGTCCCTGAGGCGGATTTCTTTCATTCTTTTTTGCTTCTTGTTGCGCTACCCCTTTTTTCGCATTGCCTATATATATATATATATACCGTTTGCTACACTGAGGCACTATACAATGCTTCAAGATGAACAAGGATACATCAGGTGAGGGGAGCGCAAATATCTGATTGAAGAAGAGCTCACGTTACCACAAACTGATACGTGGTGTGAAAATAGGAACGTTTGCATCTATTTCCTTAATGTTTCTCTATTCGAATATTGAAGCAGCGGTTCTTTTTTCGACGTCCCTCTAAAGCTAGTTCATATTTTATGTTTCTCGCGACGTCACAGGCTATCGATATACTTGGAATAATTGAACCCCCCAAGAGTTATCAAACCTTCCATAGTTTCTCATTATCCTCGCTGTGTTTTTAGTCAAACTTGCCTTATTTGAAATATTTTCTTCGATATTGTCACTGAATCTATCAGCTTTTATTTACTATTGGAATGCTGTTTAATTTTGAGCTAGTTTTTAATTATTTCCATTCTCTATGGACAGATTTGTTCAGTATAAAATTGAGATGATCATAATTGTAATGCAACCTTGTGATTAGGAAGTTGAAGTGCTCCTGTTTATTGTCTTTACGTTGTACTTTCAAACAGTTCATTTTTCGGGCTGTTCATTTATTATGTTCTTGTATGATTTCTGGTTCGCCATAAATGCAGGGTTAAGGTAAGCAGTAAGTACATAATTATATTTCCTCAGGAGCCCCCCATTATGGTCACCAACCATTACAATGAAGTCAGCATGTAAATAACATTCGGCACTGTTGTTTCGAGTCCTGCGATGTTGCATGAACTTGTACCATACATTAATTTACCACACTATAAGAATGGGTTGGAACTCACTAATTTATTAATAAATGATTATGGTGCTCATCCCAACATGTAGTTAATAGAATGAACAGCAGTTGCAGGTACTCCTTATATATAAAACTTAAAAGTTTGGTTAGATCCATCGAGGGATGATTTTCAATAGGCAGCAAAACTGCCGGAACAATTTTGACAACGGTGGTCGTAAAACGATTAGCGAGTTCCGGCACACAATATGCATGCCAGGTCAAAATCACCGAAACATCCTTCCTTTGAATCAGATTTGTTTGGTTCCCAAGAAGACTCCCCGTTATCACAAATTCGATTGAAATTTCTAGTTGAACAGGTGAAACAATCGATTTTTAAGTCTCGAGAAACCCATCCTTAGGTAAGTAGAGGCGTTAGGTGTTAGATGGATTCACATCTCTACGTATAGCAACGCGATGCAGTAGCTCCCAAACTAACGCAGTCTTAGAGGTATTCGTATTTGCAACCAAGGCACAAGAATCCAAATCCAAATCCTCTAGTAGTTTTATGTTCAAAACACGAGTGTCCCCAATTTAGCGTCCGAGGTCCCTTTCATGGTGAGACGTTTCGTTAAAATGAAGTTAAGCACGTTACGTCCTGTTTGTACGTATTCTGCTCTTAGCTGATTGATTTAAACTTCCGAGTTGAGTAAAAGTTCCTCAACTAGCCTTCTTAGGAAATAATCTGGAAGGTGCACAAGGTACTGATAAGCTGAGTAGCTTCTACAATGAATGTCTACCAGATTGTACCATGTCAATCGTGTGAAGCTGCAATTCGGTATGAACCCTCCTTAGGACCTATATTTGAAAAAGCATGTTCCGGGACCAACTGAGTGGCTCCAAAAGCTAATTCAGACCATATAAACCGTGTGAAGCAATAAAGCCTCCTTAGGATGTCTACTGGGATTTTGGGTTTTACATCGCTCTGAATAACATGTGTATCCGTCCGTGTGTTCTCAAAATCTAGTAACACCCCTTATTTGTACAATTTTCATCTCCGGTTTATTGAGCAAACGATGGTTTAAAACTTAGGCAGAACTGCCTAAAAGAAGAGCAGCTCTGATTCCCACTGAATGCCCCCCTCCCCCCCCCCCCCTTAAGAATGTAACCTACATCCGCATTTACGCTGTTACGTAGAAAGGTAAACGGGTCGGTAGGGCACAAGAGAGGGGAAAAAAAGTATTGGATCGCTGAAAGAATTATTGGTTGTGTAGATGAACAGGGAGGAAGGTGGGGGATGTAAAAAAAAAAGAAAAATAAAATAAAATAAAAAAAATAAAACGTGCATCCAAGAGGCGTACAGCATCCCTCCCGTTTTGCTTCCCCAACCGGAATACAGATGGGATCCTACGTGCCAGACCAGCCAATCGTAAACCTTCGCCAACCGCCTGGGAATTCGTAATGGCGGAAGGCGGCCACGACTGAGGCCAGCAGCGAGATGCCCTGGGCCGCGGAGAGGAAGGCTGAAGGGAGACGGATCAATCCCACTACAGTATTAATCCTAACTTAATCACCCTACTTACTAAACAAACACAAAGCTTCAGCCCCGCCGACCTGTCCCTTTTCCGTGGAAACACTGATTGAGGGAGTTAAATCCCCTTTTCGTAGTCCCCCCTCCCTCCCCTCCGTCCGTATTTGGACCTATACAACTAAACGATTCTGATTTGAGGCCCGAAACGGCAACATCTTGCAATATTACTAACGTTTACTTAGCTCAACCGACTTCAAAGCCTAAAATGTAATCAGGGTAAGGGAAGAGAATCATGTCTAAACACACATGAAACCTTCTGGTTACCTCAATTTAGACGTAAGGACACTATCAATCAGTGCGTTTATATGTAATAAATCAGCAGCTGATTGTTATAACGAGTTCGTTGCATAGGAAATGAAAATGTATCAGTAACTATCAAGGGCAGAAATCCGTGATCACGGACAGACTGATGGCCCCGCCAGGAAAATGTGCTCACTTTGCAATATGGGGGAACCCGAAAATATTTTAGATTTTGCAGCGCGATACCCGTTCCTTCAAGAGTTTCGTGCGGCCAACTTTGGAACAGCAGAGCTTTCAGATGAGTTGTTCATTAATGTGTTGACTGGTGCAAATTGGCTGGCTTTAGCCGGGTGCTGTGAGGCGGCATGGTCGTACAGATCTGAACTTGTATCTGAGTTTAACGGGATTTGATGGAGAGTTACTATTATCTTTCCCAAAAAACTCCCTATTTTTTAGAAAAATTAATTAATTAAAAAAATCAGTTTGTGGATTGGAGGCAGATCTCTGGCAAACGGGCTCAGCCCACACCCATATCACGTGCATTATGGATTTGTTTGGTAATTAATTTTTCTAATACACATGTTTTTCATTCATTCAAGGGCAGAAATGTTCTGTGATGGATATGGATACTTAGCTCTAAAGATAAACCTGGCACCTTCTCTAGCGTATGGGTTATCCTGTAGATGTTGAGGCCATGAATCGCCTCGACCCTTGGGAGGGGCAGCCTTACCACTTCCGCAGAATGGGAGAGGGGGGCACTGGATTTTTGGTCGTTTAATTAAATTTGTTTAGGGGACCCGGATTCTCTCTCCAAGGCCCTGACCATACCATTCCATTGCCCCCATATCACATGGTAACAAACCGTGGTTGTGACCCACTGACCCTCGAATATTGACTGTTCTGAAGTGGGATAGGAGCAGCAGAAGTGCGTTTCAGATCGATGAGAGATTTCTAGGGCGTAGGAATGAGAATGAAGAAAGGTAGAGGGAAGTATGGGACACTATGGTGTGGTATGGGACGTATGGTGTGGTATGAGTTTGCCGAGAAAAGGGGCTTCATTATACCTCCTGTACCGGGGAGAGGGAAGGCCCACGAAAAACGGGGCGTAGCGGTCGGCATCTGGGTCAATGAGAAAACAATATTGCCAAAATGTGATCTTCATTCCTGCTACCCTCAAAACCCTTCCCCATCCCCCCTACTGGCTCTGTCCGCCGCTTATACCGTTCAACCCTCCTCCTCATCGCACACGTAACTCCCTCGCACCCGTAACCTCCTCCCTCATCATTCCACCATCACGATCTGCCGCTTTTCCAACAGCTTCATTCCATCTTTCTCTTGGTTATTACAATATTCCCTCTCCCTCGCCAACTCTTTCCATCTCACTTCATCGCCCAACTTCCTTACAATAAAATATAACGAATGTAACCGCTTCTCACTACTTTCTCATCATGTAATCTAAATACAGAGGTAGAACCTTTCCCCATTTGCTGAACCATAACGTAGAAACATATCGGTAAGTGCTGCGCGCATTACAGGGATGCCCCAGGACTGGTTTTTATATAATCACACTAATAAAAGCTCAGCGAATTATTACACAAATTAATATTATGTCTGTATTACATAGCCCTTCTTCGTAAATTGCTTATCTACGCGTATTAGAAGAAGCCTGTACACTATCTAAACTCAACACCTCTCGCCACCATAACTTGTAATTGTATACAAGATTAAAATACTTGAGCTGTCTCCAGCCGCGCTGTCTAGCTCAGACCTCCCCTTGAACAGGCTGTGCGACGTGGCGCTCCTCTTCGACCACCTACCTAACCGAAGAGAAATTTCCATCACCGGAAGATGAGGTTTTTGAATGGCTCCCTCAAACAACAATTTTCTCGAAGGTGGTTTTTTGACGGGACAACGTTGTATACGACTCCTTCGATTGTGGAGACTTAATTTACTTAATTCCATTGGCTGGTAGCCTGGACGAAATGAGCTTGACAGACGTTGTACGGCATTTTTCGGTTAACAATGTTGTTAATTCCGAAAATGGGTCGCGCGCGCGTCACTGTCTCCGGGTGACAAAACCCATGTCGTCAACGGAAAAAAACGCCCTCCTAACATTGACTAGTAGAAACACAATAAAAGGAAGGAATCACGGGACGGTATAAAATCATCACGCAACCATTTTGTACATACATTTTGTAGATGTAAAGCATCTCCATCACGTTTTGTGCCTCTTGAATGGTTAATGGCAGTTCTCTTGGTATGAATTCTCCCAGGTAGTGCTTCCTGTATGGCAAATACATTGGGCAAATGAGCATGAAGTGAACCAAAGTCTCCAGCTCTTGCATATTGAAATTCATACATGTGAGAGAGCAGTCCAATGTGTGACTATTCCTCTCAAAGTAGAAATTGATTTTCCCCTTGTATGACAACCTGAGTTGGGCTATCACTCTCTCAAGATTCACGTTTTTGCCGAATCCCAAGTATTTTACACGTCCCTGGTGAAAGGTGCAGACCCTAGGATAAAACTGGTTGTAGCGTGAGTGCAATGCATGCTCCACATCTCTAGAGTGCAGGTTATTATCCCATCTTTCGAATAAGTTGCGTTTTTCTTTTTTGAGAACCTCCGGATCCCTTTGAAACCAAATATCCTCTGAACCAATCAGTTTTAGCCAGTTACTCATAACTATTATCCTGAATCAACGAAATTCAAATCCATATGATGGCCTATGGAGCGAACTAATCATACCTCCAATGGTAAACAATATATTTATTCATGGAAATAGTATTCGTGCGTTTTTTGAGTCTCCTGAAAAATTTGAATTTTGTAATTTACAACGTTGTTGTAGGTAGTCATTCTAGTGAGGAAACAGATGTCGTACAGTAACCCAAGCGGTCTCAGGGAACTAATTTCTAACTTAACCCAACAAAAACTACCCTCTTACATCAAAAGTGTTTTTTAGATTTCGATTTTTTTATAGATTAAACCCTAAATACAGTTCTTTAGTTGATTGATCGAGATGCCGAGATTAATGGCGCATCCCGGATCGATGTTCGATTTGTGAGAAAAAATTCGTAAAATTTGCTCCACTTAACTTCAGACGGTTGAAGGACGGATTTTTTTACCATTTTTTTTTTTTTTTTTTAATTTGATTTTTGAAACGTACGTAAACAAACTGCTTTTAAAGGGGGGGGGGGGGGGGTTAACACTTTTTTTCGTGGTCGATTACAAAGATTCATTATTGAACGTAATAAACCAACATGATCATAAACACTTATACAAATTTGTTTAACTTTTCCGAACGAAAAAAACCCGAGTATATGCCAAGATTTCTAGTAAGTACCTGTGAGTAGTGCAGGGATGGATCGGCCAGTTCACCTTTCCCCACATCGACATCAAAATTTCTGTGGTTTGTTGCACGAGAGAGATTTGTCTAACTGCAATTGGGATTGAAAAAAATACGAAACAATTTAAAATACTGCCCCCTACTCCATAATTAAATTTGAAAGATGAGAAAGAAGATTCAAAACTAGACCAAAATTCTCCCACATGGGTGAATTATGGGTGAAATTGATCTGATTGTTTCAAAGATTCGCAAGACACTCAGGCAGCCAGACAAAAAAATGAAACTGAAAACTTCGGGTTGAAAATGAAATTCAAATTTAATCTCCAAAACTATTAACCACGTTTACGGTACCTTGTCAGACCGATCAGCTACATAAATGCGATTTCTTAAGAGTTTTTGAGTGAATAGCCCGAATTTAAAATTACAGCTTCGTAGAACGTGTTTTCATTTTCTCGTTTTAACTACAGGCAACGAAATGGGTGTTTTAGGGAGGGCTCATTCGAAATTGTCCAAAAAACGTCCATCAACGGTGATGGAGCTTGTAACGCAGGAGACAACGAGGAGGAAATGAGTTCTTAAGGAGGTTTATCCCACTCAAGGGAGTGAGAGAGGCCGAGGGAGGTAAATCACGTTATAAAGCAACTCTATGCCGTGAAAACACGAGGCGCAAAATGGGTCAGAACATCGCGGAAAAACTTTGAATGTATTCTTGATATACAGGAAAGATTCGACCGAGTGTGATATGTGCCATGTCAGAACTAAATATTACCTAAAATAATATAAAATTTGAACATATTTTAGTCTTGGTGTAACTTGAGATGAACCCGCAATGACAGACAGTTTGACAGACCAAAGAGAGTATTACTTAGTCTAAACCATAACTAGTCCCATTGTACGAAACGCAGAACGATATCAAAACATAGATCAAGAACCTCTGCACGATAGATCATGGGTCGTTCCATATACTTTTAACATGCAACTTTGGAAACAACACGATATACTGTATACGGGCACGACGTAGAAATCCACGAGTAGAACAACTGAAACTCTGCAAGGTAAAATGAAATCTACAAAACCTTCACCTGTACTTACCACAATTATACTACATATTAGAACAACTCAATTTCAAAAGGATCTCTTTAAATAAAATTCCACACCAAATATACCAGCTGATGCACTCCTTCCCTAATACCAGGCATTTTTCGTTATTTCCGAACACACTCATTCGTCTCAACGTTTTTATCTGTCAAACGTTGTAGAGTTTACGTCGAGAAAACGGATGAACATAAAGTGGTCCGAGTGGGTCCATTCAATTTTTCAATTTCAGATTTTTGACATTTCAACCCTTTGATTTCACCCAAATGTGATTTTGAACCCAAGTTTCATTAATTTTCGTTCAGCCGTTTCGGAGAAAAGCTTCGGACGGCTTCGGTAGAAGGGCGGACTTTTTTAATTAGCTTTTCGGATTCTGCAAATATGGAAATGTAAAATTGCAAAGTGGGAGGTGAGGGGGAGGTCATTTTTGTTTTCGTTTGATTACAAAGGTTCGTTATTGAAATTTATGAACGAAAATGTAGGTGAAAGCCGTCCGAGGTATCCCAGAAATTTTCAATATCCAGATAAATTGGAGCAAAAAGTTTCGAATGTTCAAGTTTATAGTACATAAGCCCCATTTTTAGTGATATTTACGCACATTTGTGCTTTTGAGTACAACTGTGGGTACCGGAAGCCTTGTTTTCACTTTCGGAAGTTGAAACACAAGATGAAAGTAGTTCAAAATGTTCTAAAACGCACAATGCGAGTGAAAAGCTTAATTTTGGAGATAAAACCCATTTACAATAACAACATAACAAACCATCCTTCATTTACTTTGAAGATAAACTGTAGCTAATTGGTCCTTGAGATGGTGAGATCCATATGGGAAAAGCTTCAGACCAAACCTAGTAAAATTTAGACCAAACATCATATAAGATTAACTAAAGCTTCAAAAATAATACAAAGATGCTGTCGAGAGGTGGTGGACCAATAAGCTGTCACTTTTGGGATTCAAAATGAAACTGGAAATGAGTTAACAACACGAATAAAACTATTATCATTCGAAAAACCTCAATAACAGCGTAATTTTCCAAGGAAAGGTAATCCCCTTTCCTAAAAGCTGTGGTACAACTATATGTGTCTATTTGAAGTAGCTAAAAACCCCGCACTCTCTCCTGCATTATTATTATTTTTTTTTTTTTTTCATTTTTTGTTTAAGGATGGGATGGATTACGTAATGATAGAATGAATAGATAAGGAATGAAATCTGAAACTTCATAGAAGAACATTTCAAGGGTTAGTAGGGTAGGGAGGCGGATGATTCGCACGATGAAGCAGATCAGCATGCTATTGAAGTATAATCTTTGAAAGCGCTCCCATGTAGCTATCCCTTTGTTCCTGGTCAGTGTGAACGTTATGGTCTTACAGCATTTAACCACTCAGTAGTTGCTTATTCTGCAGTATACATTCTGGATTCGAAGCTTGCTGCAGTCTGAATGATAATTGAGCTGCATTGGGGTTAATGATCAAAATTGAGGCTATCCCTGCAGGGAAGCTCGAAACAGGTAAACTCAGAACCTACTTAACAAGATCTCATCGAAATTATTGCTTAAATGCTATCAGAATAAGACAATCGGTAGTTTCCGACGGATATGGAAAATTAATCAACCTGAATTATACTTCGGATATCAAGTTTAAAAGGCGTCGTTTAAAAAAGTGAAAATAAAGTGTTTATTCTCCATCACGTCGGCGGTATGTGAATCGTGGAAGTTCAGTATTCGCAAATATTTTCGTAGTAAATAACCGAGCGCTATTCTGGGTTGGAAAAGGAAATTGATCATAAACGAGGGGAGATGAGGGCGGCAATTGATCCCTCATATTCATTCAGCCCCACGATTTCTTTCCCGGGGACTTCCGACGATATTAATACTGGGATACTCCCGACCGAAGATCTCTTTTAGAATGAACGGTTCCAATTTTCTTTGGTAAATGAAAAGAACCACTGGAATACGTTGATAGTAGTCAGATGTACTTATGATTATTGGCATAAGTCTATCTTTAAGAACATCAGACATCAAATTATTATTAATTCCGAAAAGAAATGTTTGTATATTTATAGCGTTCCGGAAAAGTTCATCAAAATCGAAACAAAATTGTTATGGCTTGTTAAACATTTCCCATACGGTAGCAGTCACAAATGATACCATCCTGTAAAAAATTAAATGAGATTATCAGGCTTTTTTCCGCAATTACCCTCCGAATTTGAGGGAGGCCACTGGGAGGTATAAAATGACTTGATGGATGTTACTGAGAGGAAACCATCTTCAGCTGCAGAGCTCAAGGATCAGGAAAGCTGCGAATTGCGAAACAACGAATTCTGGCGAACGACGTTCCTTGATGTAATGTTGAAGGGGGGGGGGGGGGGGGGACATTGCCTCAAATTACGCTACTGGTTTTTGGAGCCACTCAGTCGATATCGAATGCACTATGCCTCAACCGCAAGTTCTAAAGAGGCTGCACACCAAATTACAGCAAAAAAAAATTAGTTTTAGAAGCAGCTCAATCATCTGCACTCTGTGCACCTCCAAAGAACCGTTTACACTGCTCTAGTATTTGCTGCGAGCAGGGGCTTCGAACAAGCATTCGTTCGAGGTTCAGGCAGTGGCAAACAGTAGCTTCGAGCCTAGCAATGTTCGCGCAGAAGGCTCGCTCGTTCTTCGCCTGATCAGTGTAAACACCCTGGACCGATGTTCGTCGAATCGAATCTAGTTGGAGGTGTCATATTTCTCCCTTTTTGACGTTCACTTTCGTTAAATGCGGTTGAAATAATTTCTTCGCCTGTTGTTGAACACTGTCAAACTCCTTTAAATCCTTCAGTAATGAAGAATAATTCCCGCAGCAACGACGACTCCCACATGTGGCGCCTTTTCCTTTTGCGCTTTTCCTTTAGTAATAGATGATCTAGACCCAGAATTGATGTCACGTGTCCTCGTTAATGACAAGAGTACCATCTGATCGCAGGAAATGCTCGCTAGTGACTGACCGTCGGAAGTGCTCGGGCAATGTCAATATGGTGCTCGTTGCAATCGTGCTCTTTGAAAACTG
>JAVIWC010000328.1:0-17634 GCA_031894815.1 Creontiades dilutus
TAAAACGCTTCCTACATGGTTATTTTCGCCATTTTTCATCAAACTCTAAGGGTTTTTCGGGGTGCTGAACACGAATCTGAAGTCCGTTTTTCGATAAAACGCTTCCTTCATGGTTATTTTCGCGATTTTTCATCAAAATTGCTCAAAAATTATCTCTGTTTAATCCCTTTCAAACCTACTCTCTAAGGGGTTTTTCGGGGTGCTGAACACGAATCTGAAGTCCGTTTTTCGATAAAACGCTTCCTTCATGGTTATTTTCGCGATTTTTCATCAAAATTGCTCAAAAATTATCTCTGTTTAATCCCTTTCAAACCTACTCTCTAAGGGGTTTTTCGGGGTGCTGAACACGAATCTGAAGTCCGTTTTTCGATAAAACGCTTCCTTCATGGTTATTTTCGCGATTTTTCATCAAAATTGCTCAAAAATTAACTCTGTTTAATCCCTTTCAAACCTACTCTCTAAGGGGTTTTTCGGGGTGCTGAACACGAATCTGAAGTCCGTTTTTCGATAAAACGCTTCCTTCATGGTTATTTTCGCGATTTTTCATCAAAATTGCTCAAAAATTATCTCTGTTTAATCCCTTTCAAACCTACTCTCTAAGGGGTTTTTCGGGGTGCTGAACACGAATCTGAAGTCCGTTTTTCGATAAAACGCTTCCTTCATGGTTATTTTCGCGATTTTTCATCAAAATTGCTCAAAAATTAACTCTGTTTAATCCCTTTCAAACCTACTCTCTAAGGGGTTTTTCGGGGTGCTGAACACGAATCGAAGTCCGTTTTTCGATAAAACGCTTCCTTCATGGTTATTTTCGCGATTTTTCATCAAAATTGCTCAAAAATTATCTCTGTTTAATCCCTTTCAAACCTACTCTCTAAGGGGTTTTTCGGGGTGCTGAACACGAATCTGAAGTCCGTTTTTCGATAAAACGCTTCCTTCATGGTTATTTTCGCGATTTTTCATCAAAATTGCTCAAAAATTATCTCTGTTTAATCCCTTTCAAACCTACTCTCTAAGGGGTTTTTCGGGGTGCTGAACACGAATCTGAAGTCCGTTTTTCGATAAAACGCTTCCTTCATGGTTATTTTCGCGATTTTTCATCAAAATTGCTCAAAAATTATCTCTGTTTAATCCCTTTCAAACCTACTCTCTAAGGGGTTTTTCGGGGTGCTGAACACGAATTCGAAGTCCGTTTTTCGATAAAACGCTTCCTTCATGGTTATTTTCGCGATTTTTCATCAAAATTGCTCAAAAATTATCTCTGTTTAATCCCTTTCAAACCTACTCTCTAAGGGGTTTTTCGGGGTGCTGAACACGAATTGAAGTCCGTTTTTCGATAAAACGCTTCCTTCATGGTTATTTTCGCGATTTTTCATCAAAATTGCTCAAAAATTATCTCTGTTTAATCCCTTTCAAACCTACTCTCTAAGGGGTTTTTCGGGGTATCTCTGTTTAATCCCTTTCAAACCTACTCTCTAAGGGGTTTTTCGGGGTGCTGAACACGAATTCGAAGTCCGTTTTTCGATAAAACGCTTCCTTCATGGTTATTTTCGCGATTTTTCATCAAAATTGCTCAAAAATTATCTCTGTTTAATCCCTTTCAAACCTACTCTCTAAGGGGTTTTTCGGGGTGCTGAACACGAATTCGAAGTCCGTTTTTCGATAAAACGCTTCCTTCATGGTTATTTTCGCGATTTTTCATCAAAATTGCTCAAAAATTATCTCTGTTTAATCCCTTTCAAACCTACTCTAAGGGGTTTTTCGGGGTGCTGAACACGAATTCGAAGTCCGTTTTTCGATAAAACGCTTCCTTCATGGTTATTTTCGCGATTTTTCATCAAAATTGCTCAAAAATTATCTCTGTTTAATCCCTTTCAAACCTACTCTCTAAGGGGTTTTTCGGGGTGCTGAACACGAATTCGAAGTCCGTTTTTCGATAAAACGCTTCCTTCATGGTTATTTTCGCGATTTTTCATCAAAATTGCTCAAAAATTATCTCTGTTTAATCCCTTTCAAACCTACTCTCTAAGGGGTTTTTCGGGGTGCTGAACACGAATTCGAAGTCCGTTTTTCGATAAAACGCTTCCTTCATGGTTATTTTCGCGATTTTTCATCAAAATTGCTCAAAAATTATCTCTGTTTAATCCCTTTCAAACCTACTCTCTAAGGGGTTTTTCGGGGTGCTGAACACGAATTCGAAGTCCGTTTTTCGATAAAACGCTTCCTTCATGGTTATTTTCGCGATTTTTCATCAAAATTGCTCAAAAATTATCTCTGTTTAATCCCTTTCAAACCTACTCTCTAAGGGGTTTTTCGGGGTGCTGAACACGAATTCGAAGTCCGTTTTTCGATAAAACGCTTCCTTCATGGTTATTTTCGCGATTTTTCATCAAAATTGCTCAAAAATTATCTCTGTTTAATCCCTTTCAAACCTACTCTCTAAGGGGTTTTTCGGGGTGCTGAACACGAATTCGAAGTCCGTTTTTCGATAAAACGCTTCCTTCATGGTTATTTTCGCGATTTTTCATCAAAATTGCTCAAAAATTATCTCTGTTTAATCCCTTTCAAACCTACTCTCTAAGGGGTTTTTCGGGGTGCTGAACACGAATTCGAAGTCCGTTTTTCGATAAAACGCTTCCTTCATGGTTATTTTCGCGATTTTTCATCAAAATTGCTCAAAAATTATCTCTGTTTAATCCCTTTCAAACCTACTCTCTAAGGGGTTTTTCGGGGTGCTGAACACGAATCGAAGTCCGTTTTTCGATAAAACGCTTCCTTCATGGTTATTTTCGCGATTTTTCATCAAAATTGCTCAAAAATTATCTCTGTTTAATCCCTTTCAAACCTACTCTCTAAGGGGTTTTTCGGGGTGCTGAACACGAATTCGAAGTCCGTTTTTCGATAAAACGCTTCCTTCATGGTTATTTTCGCGATTTTTCATCAAAATTGCTCAAAAATTATCTCTGTTTAATCCCTTTCAAACCTACTCTCTAAGGGGTTTTTCGGGGTGCTGAACACGAATTCGAAGTCCGTTTTTCGATAAAACGCTTCCTTCATGGTTATTTTCGCGATTTTTCATCAAAATTGCTCAAAAATTATCTCTGTTTAATCCCTTTCAAACCTACTCTCTAAGGGGTTTTTCGGGGTGCTGAACACGAATTCGAAGTCCGTTTTTCGATAAAACGCTTCCTTCATGGTTATTTTCGCGATTTTTCATCAAAATTGCTCAAAAATTATCTCTGTTTAATCCCTTTCAAACCTACTCTCTAAGGGGTTTTTCGGGGTGCTGAACACGAATTCGAAGTCCGTTTTTCGATAAAACGCTTCCTTCATGGTTATTTTCGCGATTTTTCATCAAAATTGCTCAAAAATTATCTCTGTTTAATCCCTTTCAAACCTACTCTCTAAGGGGTTTTCGGGGTGCTGAACACGAATTCGAAGTCCGTTTTTCGATAAAACGCTTCCTTCATGGTTATTTTCGCGATTTTTCATCAAAATTGCTCAAAAATTATCTCTGTTTAATCCCTTTCAAACCTACTCTCTAAGGGGTTTTTCGGGGTGCTGAACACGAATTCGAAGTCCGTTTTTCGATAAAACGCTTCCTTCATGGTTATTTTCGCGATTTTTCATCAAAATTGCTCAAAAATTATCTCTGTTTAATCCCTTTCAAACCTACTCTCTAAGGGGTTTTTCGGGGTGCTGAACACGAATTCGAAGTCCGTTTTTCGATAAAACGCTTCCTTCATGGTTATTTTCGCGATTTTTCATCAAAATTGCTCAAAAATTATCTCTGTTTAATCCCTTTCAAACCTACTCTCTAAGGGGTTTTTCGGGGTGCTGAACACGAATTCGAAGTCCGTTTTTCGATAAAACGCTTCCTTCATGGTTATTTTCGCGATTTTTCATCAAAATTGCTCAAAAATTATCTCTGTTTAATCCCTTTCAAACCTACTCTCTAAGGGGTTTTTCGGGGTGCTGAACACGAATTCGAAGTCCGTTTTTCGATAAAACGCTTCCTTCATGGTTATTTTCGCGATTTTTCATCAAAATTGCTCAAAAATTATCTCTGTTTAATCCCTTTCAAACCTACTCTCTAAGGGGTTTTTCGGGGTGCTGAACACGAATTCGAAGTCCGTTTTTCGATAAAACGCTTCCTTCATGGTTATTTTCGCGATTTTTCATCAAAATTGCTCAAAAATTATCTCTGTTTAATCCCTTTCAAACCTACTCTCTAAGGGGTTTTTCGGGGTGCTGAACACGAATTCGAAGTCCGTTTTTCGATAAAACGCTTCCTTCATGGTTATTTTCGCGATTTTTCATCAAAATTGCTCAAAAATTATCTCTGTTTAATCCCTTTCAAACCTACTCTCTAAGGGGTTTTTCGGGGTGCTGAACACGAATTCGAAGTCCGTTTTTCGATAAAACGCTTCCTTCATGGTTATTTTCGCGATTTTTCATCAAAATTGCTCAAAAATTATCTCTGTTTAATCCCTTTCAAACCTACTCTCTAAGGGGTTTTTCGGGGTGCTGAACACGAATTCGAAGTCCGTTTTTCGATAAAACGCTTCCTTCATGGTTATTTTCGCGATTTTTCATCAAAATTGCTCAAAAATTATCTCTGTTTAATCCCTTTCAAACCTACTCTCTAAGGGGTTTTTCGGGGTGCTGAACACGAATTCGAAGTCCGTTTTTCGATAAAACGCTTCCTTCATGGTTATTTTCGCGATTTTTCATCAAAATTGCTCAAAAATTATCTCTGTTTAATCCCTTTCAAACCTACTCTCTAAGGGGTTTTTCGGGGTGCTGAACACGAATTCGAAGTCCGTTTTTCGATAAAACGCTTCCTTCATGGTTATTTTCGCGATTTTTCATCAAAATTGCTCAAAAATTATCTCTGTTTAATCCCTTTCAAACCTACTCTCTAAGGGGTTTTTCGGGGTGCTGAACACGAATTCGAAGTCCGTCCGTTTTTCGATAAAACGCTTCCTTCATGGTTATTTTCGCGATTTTTCATCAAAATTGCTCAAAAATTATCTCTGTTTAATCCCTTTCAAACCTACTCTCTAAGGGGTTTTTCGGGGTGCTGAACACGAATTCGAAGTCCGTTTTTCGATAAAACGCTTCCTTCATGGTTATTTTCGCGATTTTTCATCAAAATTGCTCAAAAATTATCTCTGTTTAATCCCTTTCAAACCTACTCTCTAAGGGGTTTTTCGGGGTGCTGAACACGAATTCGAAGTCCGTTTTTCGATAAAACGCTTCCTTCATGGTTATTTTCGCGATTTTTCATCAAAATTGCTCAAAAATTATCTCTGTTTAATCCCTTTCAAACCTACTCTCTAAGGGGTTTTTCGGGGTGCTGAACACGAATTCGAAGTCCGTTTTTCGATAAAACGCTTCCTTCATGGTTATTTTCGCGATTTTTCATCAAAATTGCTCAAAAATTATCTCTGTTTAATCCCTTTCAAACCTCTAAGGGGTTTTTCGGGGTGCTGAACACGAATTCGAAGTCCGTTTTTCGATAAAACGCTTCCTTCATGGTTATTTTCGCGATTTTTCATCAAAATTGCTCAAAAATTATCTCTGTTTAATCCCTTTCAAACCTACTCTCTAAGGGGTTTTTCGGGGTGCTGAACACGAATTCGAAGTCCGTTTTTCGATAAAACGCTTCCTTCATGGTTATTTTCGCGATTTTTCATCAAAATTGCTCAAAAATTATCTCTGTTTAATCCCTTTCAAACCTACTCTCTAAGGGGTTTTTCGGGGTGCTGAACACGAATTCGAAGTCCGTTTTTCGATAAAACGCTTCCTTCATGGTTATTTTCGCGATTTTTCATCAAAATTGCTCAAAAATTATCTCTGTTTAATCCCTTTCAAACCTACTCTCTAAGGGGTTTTTCGGGGTGCTGAACACGAATTCGAAGTCCGTTTTTCGATAAAACGCTTCCTTCATGGTTATTTTCGCGATTTTTCATCAAAATTGCTCAAAAATTATCTCTGTTTAATCCCTTTCAAACCTACTCTCTAAGGGGTTTTTCGGGGTGCTGAACACGAATTCGAAGTCCGTTTTTCGATAAAACGCTTCCTTCATGGTTATTTTCGCGATTTTTCATCAAAATTGCTCAAAAATTATCTCTGTTTAATCCCTTTCAAACCTACTCTCTAAGGGGTTTTTCGGGGTGCTGAACACGAATTCGAAGTCCGTTTTTCGATAAAACGCTTCCTTCATGGTTATTTTCGCGATTTTTCATCAAAATTGCTCAAAAATTATCTCTGTTTAATCCCTTTCAAACCTACTCTCTAAGGGGTTTTTCGGGGTGCTGAACACGAATTCGAAGTCCGTTTTTCGATAAAACGCTTCCTTCATGGTTATTTTCGCGATTTTTCATCAAAATTGCTCAAAAATTATCTCTGTTTAATCCCTTTCAAACCTACTCTCTAAGGGGTTTTTCGGGGTGCTGAACACGAATTCGAAGTCCGTTTTTCGATAAAACGCTTCCTTCATGGTTATTTTCGCGATTTTTCATCAAAATTGCTCAAAAATTATCTCTGTTTAATCCCTTTCAAACCTACTCTCTAAGGGGTTTTTCGGGGTGCTGAACACGAATTCGAAGTCCGTTTTTCGATAAAACGCTTCCTTCATGGTTATTTTCGCGATTTTTCATCAAAATTGCTCAAAAATTATCTCTGTTTAATCCCTTTCAAACCTACTCTCTAAGGGGTTTTTCGGGGTGCTGAACACGAATTCGAAGTCCGTTTTTCGATAAAACGCTTCCTTCATGGTTATTTTCGCGATTTTTCATCAAAATTGCTCAAAAATTATCTCTGTTTAATCCCTTTCAAACCTACTCTCTAAGGGGTTTTTCGGGGTGCTGAACACGAATTCGAAGTCCGTTTTTCGATAAAACGCTTCCTTCATGGTTATTTTCGCGATTTTTCATCAAAATTGCTCAAAAATTATCTCTGTTAATCCCTTTCAAACCTACTCTCTAAGGGGTTTTTCGGGGTGCTGAACACGAATTCGAAGTCCGTTTTTCGATAAAACGCTTCCTTCATGGTTATTTTCGCGATTTTTCATCAAAATTGCTCAAAAATTATCTCTGTTTAATCCCTTTCAAACCTACTCTCTAAGGGGTTTTTCGGGGTGCTGAACACGAATTCGAAGTCCGTTTTTCGATAAAACGCTTCCTTCATGGTTATTTTCGCGATTTTTCATCAAAATTGCTCAAAAATTATCTCTGTTTAATCCCTTTCAAACCTACTCTCTAAGGGGTTTTTCGGGGTGCTGAACACGAATTCGAAGTCCGTTTTTCGATAAAACGCTTCCTTCATGGTTATTTTCGCGATTTTTCATCAAAATTGCTCAAAAATTATCTCTGTTTAATCCCTTTCAAACCTACTCTCTAAGGGGTTTTTCGGGGTGCTGAACACGAATTCGAAGTCCGTTTTTCGATAAAACGCTTCCTTCATGGTTATTTTCGCGATTTTTCATCAAAATTGCTCAAAAATTATCTCTGTTTAATCCCTTTCAAACCTACTCTCTAAGGGGTTTTTCGGGGTGCTGAACACGAATTCGAAGTCCGTTTTTCGATAAAACGCTTCCTTCATGGTTATTTTCGCGATTTTTCATCAAAATTGCTCAAAAATTATCTCTGTTTAATCCCTTTCAAACCTACTCTCTAAGGGGTTTTTCGGGGTGCTGAACACGAATTCGAAGTCCGTTTTTCGATAAAACGCTTCCTTCATGGTTATTTTCGCGATTTTTCATCAAAATTGCTCAAAAATTATCTCTGTTTAATCCCTTTCAAACCTACTCTCTAAGGGGTTTTTCGGGGTGCTGAACACGAATTCGAAGTCCGTTTTTCGATAAAACGCTTCCTTCATGGTTATTTTCGCGATTTTTCATCAAAATTGCTCAAAAATTATCTCTGTTTAATCCCTTTCAAACCTACTCTCTAAGGGGTTTTTCGGGGTGCTGAACACGAATTCGAAGTCCGTTTTTCGATAAAACGCTTCCTTCATGGTTATTTTCGCGATTTTTCATCAAAATTGCTCAAAAATTATCTCTGTTTAATCCCTTTCAAACCTACTCTCTAAGGGGTTTTTCGGGGTGCTGAACACGAATTCGAAGTCCGTTTTTCGATAAAACGCTTCCTTCATGGTTATTTTCGCGATTTTTCATCAAAATTGCTCAAAAATTATCTCTGTTTAATCCCTTTCAAACCTACTCTCTAAGGGGTTTTTCGGGGTGCTGAACACGAATTCGAAGTCCGTTTTTCGATAAAACGCTTCCTTCATGGTTATTTTCGCGATTTTTCATCAAAATTGCTCAAAAATTATCTCTGTTTAATCCCTTTCAAACCTACTCTCTAAGGGGTTTTTCGGGGTGCTGAACACGAATTCGAAGTCCGTTTTTCGATAAAACGCTTCCTTCATGGTTATTTTCGCGATTTTTCATCAAAATTGCTCAAAAATTATCTCTGTTTAATCCCTTTCAAACCTACTCTCAAGGGGTTTTTCGGGGTGCTGAACACGAATTCGAAGTCCGTTTTTCGATAAAACGCTTCCTTCATGGTTATTTTCGCGATTTTTCATCAAAATTGCTCAAAAATTATCTCTGTTTAATCCCTTTCAAACCTACTCTCTAAGGGGTTTTTCGGGGTGCTGAACACGAATTCGAAGTCCGTTTTTCGATAAAACGCTTCCTTCATGGTTATTTTCGCGATTTTTCATCAAAATTGCTCAAAAATTATCTCTGTTTAATCCCTTTCAAACCTACTCTCTAAGGGGTTTTTCGGGGTGCTGAACACGAATTCGAAGTCCGTTTTTCGATAAAACGCTTCCTTCATGGTTATTTTCGCGATTTTTCATCAAAATTGCTCAAAAATTATCTCTGTTTAATCCCTTTCAAACCTACTCTCTAAGGGGTTTTTCGGGGTGCTGAACACGAATTCGAAGTCCGTTTTTCGATAAAACGCTTCCTTCATGGTTATTTTCGCGATTTTTCATCAAAATTGCTCAAAAATTATCTCTGTTTAATCCCTTTCAAACCTACTCTCTAAGGGGTTTTTCGGGGTGCTGAACACGAATTCGAAGTCCGTTTTTCGATAAAACGCTTCCTTCATGGTTATTTTCGCGATTTTTCATCAAAATTGCTCAAAAATTATCTCTGTTTAATCCCTTTCAAACCTACTCTCTAAGGGGTTTTTCGGGGTGCTGAACACGAATTCGAAGTCCGTTTTTCGATAAAACGCTTCCTTCATGGTTATTTTCGCGATTTTTCATCAAAATTGCTCAAAAATTATCTCTGTTTAATCCCTTTCAAACCTACTCTCTAAGGGGTTTTTCGGGGTGCTGAACACGAATTCGAAGTCCGTTTTTCGATAAAACGCTTCCTTCATGGTTATTTTCGCGATTTTTCATCAAAATTGCTCAAAAATTATCTCTGTTTAATCCCTTTCAAACCTACTCTCTAAGGGGTTTTTCGGGGTGCTGAACACGAATTCGAAGTCCGTTTTTCGATAAAACGCTTCCTTCATGGTTATTTTCGCGATTTTT
This sequence comes from Creontiades dilutus, assembly GCA_031894815.1. Taxonomy (NCBI): domain Eukaryota; kingdom Metazoa; phylum Arthropoda; class Insecta; order Hemiptera; family Miridae; genus Creontiades; species Creontiades dilutus. The sequence goes on from JAVIWC010000328.1 coordinate 9,556, forward strand.
CATCAAAATTGCTCAAAAATTATCTCTGTTTAATCCCTTTCAAACCTACTCTCTAAGGGGTTTTTCGGGGTGCTGAACACGAATTCGAAGTCCGTTTTTCGATAAAACGCTTCCTTCATGGTTATTTTCGCGATTTTTCATCAAAATTGCTCAAAAATTATCTCTGTTTAATCCCTTTCAAACCTACTCTCTAAGGGGTTTTTCGGGGTGCTGAACACGAATTCGAAGTCCGTTTTTCGATAAAACGCTTCCTTCATGGTTATTTTCGCGATTTTTCATCAAAATTGCTCAAAAATTATCTCTGTTTAATCCCTTTCAAACCTACTCTCTAAGGGGTTTTTCGGGGTGCTGAACACGAATTCGAAGTCCGTTTTTCGATAAAACGCTTCCTTCATGGTTATTTTCGCGATTTTTCATCAAAATTGCTCAAAAATTATCTCTGTTTAATCCCTTTCAAACCTCTCTAAGGGGTTTTTTCGGGGTGCTGAACACGAATTCGAAGTCCGTTTTTCGATAAAACGCTTCCTTCATGGTTATTTTCGCGATTTTTCATCAAAATTGCTCAAAAATTATCTCTGTTTAATCCCTTTCAAACCTACTCTCTAAGGGGTTTTTCGGGGTGCTGAACACGAATTCGAAGTCCGTTTTTCGATAAAACGCTTCCTTCATGGTTATTTTCGCGATTTTTCATCAAAATTGCTCAAAAATTATCTCTGTTTAATCCCTTTCAAACCTACTCTCTAAGGGGTTTTTCGGGGTGCTGAACACGAATTCGAAGTCCGTTTTTCGATAAAACGCTTCCTTCATGGTTATTTTCGCGATTTTTCATCAAAATTGCTCAAAAATTATCTCTGTTTAATCCCTTTCAAACCTACTCTCTAAGGGGTTTTTCGGGGTGCTGAACACGAATTCGAAGTCCGTTTTTCGATAAAACGCTTCCTTCATGGTTATTTTCGCGATTTTTCATCAAAATTGCTCAAAAATCTCTGTTTAATCCCTTTCAAACCTACTCTCTAAGGGGTTTTTCGGGGTGCTGAACACGAATTCGAAGTCCGTTTTTCGATAAAACGCTTCCTTCATGGTTATTTTCGCGATTTTTCATCAAAATTGCTCAAAAATTATCTCTGTTTAATCCCTTTCAAACCTACTCTCTAAGGGGTTTTTCGGGGTGCTGAACACGAATTCGAAGTCCGTTTTTCGATAAAACGCTTCCTTCATGGTTATTTTCGCGATTTTTCATCAAAATTGCTCAAAAATTATCTCTGTTTAATCCCTTTCAAACCTACTCTCTAAGGGGTTTTTCGGGGTGCTGAACACGAATTCGAAGTCCGTTTTTCGATAAAACGCTTCCTTCATGGTTATTTTCGCGATTTTTCATCAAAATTGCTCAAAAATTATCTCTGTTTAATCCCTTTCAAACCTACTCTCTAAGGGGTTTTTCGGGGTGCTGAACACGAATTCGAAGTCCGTTTTTCGATAAAACGCTTCCTATGGTTATTTTCGCGATTTTTCATCAAAATTGCTCAAAAATTATCTCTGTTTAATCCCTTTCAAACCTACTCTCTAAGGGGTTTTTCGGGGTGCTGAACACGAATTCGAAGTCCGTTTTTCGATAAAACGCTTCCTTCATGGTTATTTTCGCGATTTTTCATCAAAATTGCTCAAAAATTATCTCTGTTTAATCCCTTTCAAACCTACTCTCTAAGGGGTTTTTCGGGGTGCTGAACACGAATTCGAAGTCCGTTTTTCGATAAAACGCTTCCTTCATGGTTATTTTCGCGATTTTTCATCAAAATTGCTCAAAAATTATCTCTGTTTAATCCCTTTCAAACCTACTCTCTAAGGGGTTTTTCGGGGTGCTGAACACGAATTCGAAGTCCGTTTTTCGATAAAACGCTTCCTTCATGGTTATTTTCGCGATTTTTCATCAAAATTGCTCAAAAATTATCTCTGTTTAATCCCTTTCAAACCTACTCTCTAAGGGGTTCGGGGTGCTGAACACGAATTCGAAGTCCGTTTTTCGATAAAACGCTTCCTTCATGGTTATTTTCGCGATTTTTCATCAAAATTGCTCAAAAATTATCTCTGTTTAATCCCTTTCAAACCTACTCTCTAAGGGGTTTTTCGGGGTGCTGAACACGAATTCGAAGTCCGTTTTTCGATAAAACGCTTCCTTCATGGTTATTTTCGCGATTTTTCATCAAAATTGCTCAAAAATTATCTCTGTTTAATCCCTTTCAAACCTACTCTCTAAGGGGTTTTTCGGGGTGCTGAACACGAATTCGAAGTCCGTTTTTCGATAAAACGCTTCCTTCATGGTTATTTTCGCGATTTTTCATCAAAATTGCTCAAAAATTATCTCTGTTTAATCCCTTTCAAACCTACTCTCTAAGGGGTTTTTCGGGGTGCTGAACACGAATTCGAAGTCCGTTTTTCGATAAAACGCTTCCTTCATGGTTATTTTCGCGATTTTTCATCAAAATTGCTCAAAAATTATCTCTGTTTAATCCCTTTCAAACCTACTCTAAGGGGTTTTTCGGGGTGCTGAACACGAATTCGAAGTCCGTTTTTCGATAAAACGCTTCCTTCATGGTTATTTTCGCGATTTTTCATCAAAATTGCTCAAAAATTATCTCTGTTTAATCCCTTTCAAACCTACTCTCTAAGGGGTTTTTCGGGGTGCTGAACACGAATTCGAAGTCCGTTTTTCGATAAAACGCTTCCTTCATGGTTATTTTCGCGATTTTTCATCAAAATTGCTCAAAAATTATCTCTGTTTAATCCCTTTCAAACCTACTCTCTAAGGGGTTTTTCGGGGTGCTGAACACGAATTCGAAGTCCGTTTTTCGATAAAACGCTTCCTTCATGGTTATTTTCGCGATTTTTCATCAAAATTGCTCAAAAATTATCTCTGTTTAATCCCTTTCAAACCTACTCTCTAAGGGGTTTTTCGGGGTGCTGAACACGAATTGAACACGATAAAATTCGAAGTCCGTTTTTTTAAAACGCTTCCTTCATGGTTATTTTCGCGATTTTTCATCAAAATTGCTCAAAAATTATCTCTGTTTAATCCCTTTCAAACCTACTCTCTAAGGGGTTTTTCGGGGTGCTGAACACGAATTCGAAGTCCGTTTTTCGATAAAACGCTTCCTTCATGGTTATTTTCGCGATTTTTCATCAAAATTGCTCAAAAATTATCTCTGTTTAATCCCTTTCAAACCTACTCTCTAAGGGGTTTTTCGGGGTGCTGAACACGAATTCGAAGTCCGTTTTTCGATAAAACGCTTCCTTCATGGTTATTTTCGCGATTTTTCATCAAAATTGCTCAAAAATTATCTCTGTTTAATCCCTTTCAAACCTACTCTCTAAGGGGTTTTTCGGGGTGCTGAACACGAATTCGAAGTCATGGTTATTTTCGCGATTTTTCAAATTATCTCTGTTTAATTTTCAAACCTACTCTAAGGGGTTTTTCGGGGTGCTGAACACGAATTCGAAGTCCGTTTTTCGATAAAACGCTTCCTTCATGGTTATTTTCGCGATTTTTCATCAAAATTGCTCAAAAATTATCTCTGTTTAATCCCTTTCAAACCTACTCTCTAAGGGGTTTTTCGGGGTGCTGAACACGAATTCGAAGTCCGTTTTTCGATAAAACGCTTCCTTCATGGTTATTTTCGCGATTTTTCATCAAAATTGCTCAAAAATTATCTCTGTTTAATCCCTTTCAAACCTACTCTCTAAGGGGTTTTTCGGGGTGCTGAACACGAATTCGAAGTCCGTTTTTCGATAAAACGCTTCCTTCATGGTTATTTTCGCGATTTTTCATCAAAATTGCTCAAAAATTATCTCTGTTTAATCCCTTTCAAACCTACTCTCTAAGGGGTTTTTCGGGGTGCTGAACACGAATTCGAAGTCCGTTTTTCGATAAAACGCTTCCTTCATGGTTATTTTCGCGATTTTTCATCAAAATTGCTCAAAAATTATCTCTGTTTAATCCCTTTCAAACCTACTCTCTAAGGGGTTTTTCGGGGTGCTGAACACGAATTCGAAGTCCGTTTTTCGATAAAACGCTTCCTTCATGGTTATTTTCGCGATTTTTCATCAAAATTGCTCAAAAATTATCTCTGTTTAATCCCTTTCAAACCTACTCTCTAAGGGGTTTTTCGGGGTGCTGAACACGAATTCGAAGTCCGTTTTTCGATAAAACGCTTCCTTCATGGTTATTTTCGCGATTTTTCATCAAAATTGCTCAAAAATTATCTCTGTTTAATCCCTTTCAAACCTACTCTCTAAGGGGTTTTTCGGGGTGCTGAACACGAATTCGAAGTCCGTTTTTCGATAAAACGCTTCCTTCATGGTTATTTTCGCGATTTTTCATCAAAATTGCTCAAAAATTATCTCTGTTTAATCCCTTTCAAACCTACTCTCTAAGGGGTTTTTCGGGGTGCTGAACACGAATTCGAAGTCCGTTTTTCGATAAAACGCTTCCTTCATGGTTATTTTCGCGATTTTTCATCAAAATTGCTCAAAAATTATCTCTGTTTAATCCCTTTCAAACCTACTCTCTAAGGGGTTTTTCGGGGTGCTGAACACGAATTCGAAGTCCGTTTTTCGATAAAACGCTTCCTTCATGGTTATTTTCGCGATTTTTCATCAAAATTGCTCAAAAATTATCTCTGTTTAATCCCTTTCAAACCTACTCTCTAAGGGGTTTTTCGGGGTGCTGAACACGAATTCGAAGTCCGTTTTTCGATAAAACGCTTCCTTCATGGTTATTTTCGCGATTTTTCATCAAAATTGCTCAAAAATTATCTCTGTTTAATCCCTTTCAAACCTACTCTCTAAGGGGTTTTTCGGGGTGCTGAACACGAATTCGAAGTCCGTTTTTCGATAAAACGCTTCCTTCATGGTTATTTTCGCGATTTTTCATCAAAATTGCTCAAAAATTATCTCTGTTTAATCCCTTTCAAACCTACTCTCTAAGGGGTTTTTCGGGGTGCTGAACACGAATTCGAAGTCCGTTTTTCGATAAAACGCTTCCTTCATGGTTATTTTCGCGATTTTTCATCAAAATTGCTCAAAAATTATCTCTGTTTAATCCCTTTCAAACCTACTTCTAAGGGGTTTTTCGGGGTGCTGAACACGAATCTCGAAGTCCGTTTTTCGATAAAACGCTTCCTTCATGGTTATTTTCGCGATTTTTCATCAAAATTGCTCAAAAATTATCTCTGTTTAATCCCTTTCAAACCTACTCTCTAAGGGGTTTTTCGGGGTGCTGAACACGAATTCGAAGTCCGTTTTTCGATAAAACGCTTCCTTCATGGTTATTTTCGCGATTTTTCATCAAAATTGCTCAAAAATTATCTCTGTTTAATCCCTTTCAAACCTACTCTCTAAGGGGTTTTTCGGGGTGCTGAACACGAATCGAAGTCCGTTTTTCGATAAAACGCTTCCTTCATGGTTATTTTCGCGATTTTTCATCAAAATTGCTCAAAAATTATCTCTGTTTAATCCCTTTCAAACCTACTCTCTAAGGGGTTTTTCGGGGTGCTGAACACGAATCGAAGTCCGTTTTTCGATAAAACGCTTCCTTCATGGTTATTTTCGCGATTTTTCATCAAAATTGCTCAAAAATTATCTCTGTTTAATCCCTTTCAAACCTACTCTCTAAGGGGTTTTTCGGGGTGCTGAACACGAATCGAAGTCCGTTTTTCGATAAAACGCTTCCTTCATGGTTATTTTCGCGATTTTTCATCAAAATTGCTCAAAAATTATCTCTGTTTAATCCCTTTCAAACCTACTCTCTAAGGGGTTTTTCGGGGTGCTGAACACGAATCTCGAAGTCCGTTTTTCGATAAAACGCTTCCTTCATGGTTATTTTCGCGATTTTTCATCAAAATTGCTCAAAAATTATCTCTGTTTAATCCCTTTCAAACCTACTCTCTAAGGGGTTTTTCGGGGTGCTGAACACGAATTCGAAGTCCGTTTTTCGATAAAACGCTTCCTTCATGGTTATTTTCGCGATTTTTCATCAAAATTGCTCAAAAATTATCTCTGTTTAATCCCTTTCAAACCTACTCTCTAAGGGGTTTTTCGGGGTGCTGAACACGAATCTGAAGTCCGTTTTTCGATAAAACGCTTCCTTCATGGTTATTTTCGCGATTTTTCATCAAAATTGCTCAAAAATTATCTCTGTTTAATCCCTTTCAAACCTACTCTCTAAGGGGTTTTTCGGGGTGCTGAACACGAATCTGAAGTCCGTTTTTCGATAAAACGCTTCCTTCATGGTTATTTTCGCGATTTTTCATCAAAATTGCTCAAAAATTATCTCTGTTTAATCCCTTTCAAACCTACTCTCTAAGGGGTTTTTCGGGGTGCTGAACACGAATCTGAAGTCCGTTTTTCGATAAAACGCTTCCTTCATGGTTATTTTCGCGATTTTTCATCAAAATTGCTCAAAAATTATCTCTGTTTAATCCCTTTCAAACCTACTCTCTAAGGGGTTTTTCGGGGTGCTGAACACGAATCTGAAGTCCGTTTTTCGATAAAACGCTTCCTTCATGGTTATTTTCGCGATTTTTCATCAAAATTGCTCAAAAATTATCTCTGTTTAATCCCTTTCAAACCTACTCTCTAAGGGGTTTTTCGGGGTGCTGAACACGAATTCGAAGTCCGTTTTTCGATAAAACGCTTCCTTCATGGTTATTTTCGCGATTTTTCATCAAAATTGCTCAAAAATTATCTCTGTTTAATCCCTTTCAAACCTACTCTCTAAGGGGTTTTTCGGGGTGCTGAACACGAATTCGAAGTCCGTTTTTCGATAAAACGCTTCCTTCATGGTTATTTTCGCGATTTTTCATCAAAATTGCTCAAAAATTATCTCTGTTTAATCCCTTTCAAACCTACTCTCTAAGGGGTTTTTCGGGGTGCTGAACACGAATCTGAAGTCCGTTTTTCGATAAAACGCTTCCTTCATGGTTATTTTCGCGATTTTTCATCAAAATTGCTCAAAAATTATCTCTGTTTAATCCCTTTCAAACCTACTCTCTAAGGGGTTTTTCGGGGTGCTGAACACGAATTCGAAGTCCGTTTTTCGATAAAACGCTTCCTTCATGGTTATTTTCGCGATTTTTCATCAAAATTGCTCAAAAATTATCTCTGTTTAATCCCTTTCAAACCTACTCTCTAAGGGGTTTTTCGGGGTGCTGAACACGAATTCGAAGTCCGTTTTTCGATAAAACGCTTCCTTCATGGTTATTTTCGCGATTTTTCATCAAAATTGCTCAAAAATTATCTCTGTTTAATCCCTTTCAAACCTACTCTCTAAGGGGTTTTTCGGGGTGCTGAACACGAATTCGAAGTCCGTTTTTCGATAAAACGCTTCCTTCATGGTTATTTTCGCGATTTTTCATCAAAATTGCTCAAAAATTATCTCTGTTTAATCCCTTTCAAACCTACTCTCTAAGGGGTTTTTCGGGGTGCTGAACACGAACGCTTCCTTCTATGGTTATTTTCGCGATTTTTCATCAAAATTGCTCAAAAATTATCTCTGCTTAATCCCTTTCAAACCTACTCTCTAAGGGGTTTTTCGGGGTGCTGAACACGAATTCGAAGTCCGTTTTTCGATAAAACGCTTCCTTCATGGTTATTTTCGCGATTTTTCATCAAAATTGCTCAAAATTATCTCTGTTTAATCCCTTTCAAACCTACTCTCTAAGGGGTTTTTCGGGGTGCTGAACACGAATTCGAAGTCCGTTTTTCGATAAAACGCTTCCTTCATGGTTATTTTCGCGATTTTTCATCAAAATTGCTCAAAAATTATCTCTGTTTAATCCCTTTCAAACCTACTCTCTAAGGGGTTTTTCGGGGTGCTGAACACGAATCTGAAGTCCGTCTTTCGATAAAACGCTTCCTTCATGATTATATTCGCGTTTTTTCATCAAAATCGCTCGAAAAACGCTTCCTCAAAAATAAACTCTGTTTAATCCCTTTCAAACCCTCTCTAAGGGGTTTTCGGGGTGCTGAACACGAATCTGAAGTCCTTTTTTCGATAAAACGCTTCCCTTCTATGGTTATTTTCGC
>JAVIWC010000330.1:0-17505 GCA_031894815.1 Creontiades dilutus
AAATCAATTTCAAATAAAAATCGAGACCAAAAAAATCGATTTTTTAAAAAAATCGATTTTTTTAAATCTATGAGATATACCAGTATAACACGGTATAAAACAATATATGGGGCCTGTAACTTAAAAGTTCAAGTTTACAAATACGGACTAATCCGGTAAAATTGTAATTTACTATCTACATCTACAATTTTACAATTCTGCAAGGGTACTAGTACTGGTACTGAGTAGAGTAGAGTTACAATTTTGTAACTAGTGTTGACTGACATGGTTAATCAGCTGATATGAACTGATGATTGTTTTTGTTCTTCTGCTGAGTGGTATGATCAGTATAATTTGTCTAAAATAGTAGTTTATAATTTTTCAATTTTGTTGTTGTTGTTGTTTAACAAAGGAATACTGTCTAGGCAGGGCGATGACTTCCACTTCTCTGTATCTCTCTTCTTGATTCTCTGGTGTCGGAGGAAGGGAAGGAGGTAGAGGTGGAGAGACCTCGACGATTCGATTCGAACGAGATAAATGGTGACTGTAGAATCAGTAGAACTCACACGTTACTGAATACTGACCACCGGAGTAAATACGGATCGTTATTTTAGATTCTCCACACTGGATAGTATTTTAATGTATTATTTTCACTGTAATATAACAAAAACGCATTTTAAACAGGTAAAAATCGATTTTTTCGGTTAAAAAAATCGATTTTAAATAAAAATCGCCTTTAAAAAATCGATCTTAAAAAATCGATTTTTTAAACAGTAAAAATCGATTTTTCAAAAAAATCGATTTTTTGTTGCCATTACTAACGACAACCAATGAACTAAACCACAATGAAAAAGCTGAACAAGTTTAAAAACGATGCAACTTGCTTCCATAGAACGAAATAGTTTGCCTGTGTCAATAGAAGTTGAAAATAACAGCTATTTTATCATGTAATTTTTATTGATTATTTTCGTTCATGTTTTCCGTTCTAACCCATTTTGAATCAAATAACACGATGATCCTTTGTTTCTCACAATAACGAATTAACAGATATTTTTATGGTCAGCGAAAAACTACCTTTCTGTTATAGGTTAATGGTTAACGGTTAAGAAACGAGAAAATAGTGCCTGCAATGAAAAACTTTAAACCTGGCTGTTTTGGTTTATTATTCAATAATAAACCATTGTAATCGCTCTGGTAAAGAAAATATTTCTAACCTCCTCTGAAAATTTCATGGTTTACGTTTCAAAGGGTGTAGAATCCAAATCTGCATTAAAAAATTTTCCGTCCATCCGCCGTACGCCGCACGCACGATTTCTCCCGAACGGCTGGAGCAAAAAGTCTGAAATTTTCAGGAAAAATCCATTTTGGTCCGACAACGCTCCAATTCTTTAGCCAGCTCTCTCACTTAATTTACAGTGCCCTTTAAGGGTTGTCAAAAGTTTTGTAAAATCCCAAAAAACCTCAAAAAAAGTCAAGGCGGCCTAAATTTGGACTTTTTTCTAAAGAACTTTCCACGAGGAATCGAACGAGCCCCTCCCCAGGTCTCTAGCTCAAACCATTCCCGATGTATGGCCCGATTTATGCTGCCAACATTTGCATCTCACAATTCACTACATCACTAGGTTACTGCGATCAAAACAAAAACATCAGCGTTCTTTTTTTTTTTTTATCGCAGTTTGGAGTCAGCTTTGGAGTGTGCGTGTTTCACAGGTGATAGAGCGATCATTGAATTTCAGGAGGCACACAAATATGATCAACTGATCAATCATGAACGCAAGCCAATTGAATAACAAACCCCAGTGAAAGAATTTGCAGCGTTTTTTCCTTCAATTTTGTTGCGAATAAAAACATGATAAGCCCACCATTCTTGTTTTCTATCCTTTACAATTTTATAATCTTTATATAATGCAAATGAATAGGTAACGTTGCCTTGTACATTGGACTTGGGAGTACAAAATCTGGTGGTTCCTCAGAGGTCGAAACCTATTGATGGCGGTTCAGCGGACAACCAAACGCTTAAATGCAAATATCTCGAAAAGCTGTACTTGTTCTGTTCATACACTCAACAGTTCATTTATTTGAAGAGTTGCTCGATAATCATGGCTCATACTCTGCATTTGTAAAAATCAATGAAAATTTGCGTCACCAGTCACCTCACGGTTCGAAAAGGGTTATCAGCGTTATTGTTAGCGTTCTGATTGTATTACAGTCACAAAGAACTCAATCGCTTGAAAAGTTGCTTGATGGATCAAGGCTCATACTCTGCATTTTTAAGAATCAGAGAAAATTGGTGTCACCAGTCACCTCACGGTTCGACAATGGATATTAGTGTTATTGTAAGTGTTCTGATTGTATTACAGTCCCAAGGACCTCAATCGGTTGAAGAGTTGCTTGATGGATCAAGGCTCATACTCTGCATTTTTAAAAATGAGAGAAAATTGGTGTCACCAGTCACCTCACGGTTCGAAAACGGATATTAGTGTTTTTGTAAGTGTTCTGATTGTATTAAAGTCCCAAAGACTTGTATCGGTCAGTCGTCGCTCGAACATCCGCTCGGAGGTGAGATGAATTAGGCCTCTCTCCTGGTGGTCTTGCCTTTCAACCTCCTCCCATCGCTTCACCACCTGCTCCGAAAACTACCTTCGTCATCGTAATTCTTCGCCGCTTCTTGATTTCGTTCGAGCCGTCAACAGAGAAATGCCGCAGTGATGAACACTTCACAATCTGCTTACTTGGGCGTCTCTAAAAACAAGATTTCGGCATGACTTCGTTAACTCTTTTGAGTCACGATATTTCCGAACTGGAGTTGGGAGAAGATAACTGGAAATGTGTTCTTCAGTCTGTCCATTCAGACCAAAACTGAATTGATTGTTAATTGCGATTTTTGAAAATAACATGAAGATTTCTTAGTTAAAGAACTAAATTGAATAACTAAAATTTAGTTCCAAAGTTAGTTATTAACATTCAGCAAGTTCCAAAATGGATGGATGACCTGTCGTCCGCGTACACCGCCTCTTTTCGTTCATAGATTCCCAGTCGAAAAGAACAAAAAACGTAGTTTTTAGTTTTTTCTGGAACCGTCACTTTTAGTTTTAGAGATCAAACAAAAACTAATAATTTTATTCTTTGGTATGTGGATTTTGACTTGGTTGCTTGTTTCAGAGTTAAGCTATCAATCATTCCATGGATTTTGATTTTTTTTTTTCAATAATGCAAATGTGTACCTAATCGAGCAAGAAAAAAACACACATTTTAAACCCCCCCCCCCCCCCCCCTCTTTTAAAAAAAGTTGGTCTACCTTTCAAGATGTATAAAATCCGAAAATTTGATAATAAAAAAATTAAAGATCCATCCACAGAACAGCATACAAAGCTCTTCTTCAGAACTGCAGGCCCAAGCTCAATGCAGGACCAAGAACAGTTTATACTGGAAAGTGTCTAGTGCCAGCCCCTGAGCATAGTGGATACTATAAGAACATACTAGGCCATAACGCTGTCTCCCACGCTTCAATTCAGTTACGTAGCAGCTCGAGGAGCACAAGCGGAAAAGTATTTGTTGCCTGATTTGTATGTTATCTCGTTAAATCTTAGTTGTGATATTCGTGGGTTCCATTTCAGAGCGAACCTAGTAAGCTTTGTCTGTGGCTGAATTCTGGTAGTCCAATGACCCACGTAGAATGGTTATCCAAATACAGAAATGTTGAACTTTATAAAAAATAGTTTGCAGCATTTCGTTTATAGGTAGATAAGGGATCATTGACCTAGAAACTTCTATACTGTCGACAGCACCAGGACAACTGAGTCAAAACTGGAAGACAATTCCTCAAAAACCTTTAAAATTTTGATTTGACAGCACATTTTCTTATTTTTAGTTGGTCCTTTTTTTGGTCTGGTCACATTATCGATCTTTTTACATGTTCGCCTAAACTGCAGACAGCATCCTGTTATGGTTCGCCCTTAATGACCGCGGCTAATGTCTCGACACCGTACAACATCCTTGAGCCCTGACGATGCCTTTAAATAAACCGGTAGCTCCGCAATGAGAAATTTTCTTCCAGTTTTGACTCTTATCCTAGAAAAGTTCCTGAATGATACAAAACGAATATCTACAAAGAAAGATCCTTGGAATCATTGCAACAGCAATATTTTTAAGAATATTGGCTAAAACTGAAAGATCAACGAAGAACTATGCTATGATTCTCAACATCAAACCCCAATTCTTCGAACTGATTTCTTCACATTTCGATGCTGTACATAAAGTGTACGGTTTGTATGATAGTCGACTACGTGATAGTTGGTCGTTGTTACATCTATACAACACACTACCACATAGAAAAACGGCAAATTATTACACAACGGTTCATCATTTATGTTTTTGATAGCGTTTCTCCGTAAATCAATGAACTATGCTCATTTAACGAAGTCAGTAGTATCCATTTATGTTAAATATAATGAAATTTTCATCACAGTAGATCAATTCGGAAAGAAAATCAGCCACAAGGGTGATTCAGCTGATCATCATATCTCCATGCTGTGTGATTGACTCCTCGGTGTACCTAAGACTTCGGCGTAAATCTAACTCCGTGAACACCAACACTTTGCTAGTCCCTCTATACTCAACAAAAGCTGATATATATTTACAAAAAATGCACTCTTACATACACCCCGCGAATGAAACAACTGAAATTTAATGAGATGAAATAAAACCCCAACCAAACCCTAAGTTATAATATTAGAAAAAAGATGTCAAAAACTAGAATTCCAAAATGAACTCTTGAAAACGAAATTCCATTGCAATTATATCAGCTGATTCGATTGGCGCAACTTACTTAACGATTTTACAATCAAAAGACGTTGACATTCACATTCGTGTTGACTTCTTTTATTCTACCAAAGTCTTAGCCCTTTGAAAGAGCAAACGGAGGAACGTGAAGCGGACCGAGTGGACTCGTTCGATTCAGATGCATAATTTCGAAAGTTATCGGTAGGGTTTTTGATTTTTGAATATTTCATACCTTTGAATTCCCCCATTAGGGATGGTCAACATTTATGTCGGTTATTAAGAACCATCCTCGGTCCATTAGTGATTTTAAACCCAAATCATCACCATCTTGGATCAGTAGTTTAGATGGAAAGCTTTAGACAGCGGCAGTATACAGAAAATAGTAGCTGCGCGTGTGTGACATTCAAGGTCCAACAACCGATGAGTGAAGAAGTATTTTCCTGCGGAAGGGAACGGACAGAGCTCATAACGCCAGAAAAGAAGAAAGGGAAGTTACAATGCAAAGATGGCAGGCAAGATGGGAAGAAGAAAGACGAGGACGGTGGACCGCACATCCGATTGGCTCTGTGAAGGAATGGACTGAGCGGAGGCACGGAGATGTGGTTCCTCACTGGAAACGGCTACCTCCGCTTCTTCCTGACTGAAAATTGGAAAGAGCAGTGAATGCAGATACTGCAAATCGGAAAAAGATGACGCCCACCACACGTTTTTCGTTTGTAAAAGACGGGGGCTCTATTACAAGCAGGCCTGGCCATGGAGATCGGGGTAACTAGCTCAGAAACAGTTGTCAGCAAGATGATACAGGAAAAAGAGACATGGGACGCAATCACGAAATATGTGACCGAAACCGGGAGTGGGAGTGATGAAGAAGAAGAAGAATGGCGAAGAAGGCAAGTAACGGCAAATCTGAGGGACTGTCCCGAAGTAATACTGGAAAATCTTCATCAGTTCCAACTAGCCGTTCCAGCTCTTAACCCTTCCAGCTGTTTTGGGCACCAAAGGGTCACTTACAGGGAATCCAAGGACGCTAGATGATTAGTTTTTCGTGAGCTGTTCACCAATGCATTTGTACTTCAGATTTTTCCAATAAATACTTAATTGTAGTTCGCGACTTGTATGTACTATCACAGTCGACATGTTCGAACCTCATCACCTTCCGATTGTACTGAAGCGAAGTTCAAGAATCTAATGGCCTAAGAAAAAGGGAAGAACCCGACGAAGGCCCACGTTTTGGGTGTTTCGACACATTTGATTGTCCTTCCCGAACGGAGATCGGACGTCCACCGCTACCTATGTGATCATCGTCCCGAAAAACCCTCCCGGCTCACACTGATTCGTATTATTTCCGTCGGTCAGAGCGCAGCCGACTTCTGCGCTAGGTAATTACTACAAACTAGAATGCGACTGGAACAAGTTCAGGCTGAATAGGAGACGTTGGCGCATTCCTAAGTGGAATAACGGCTTTCGGCTGAAACGATATTATGAAATCGTTGGAGTTGAATTAGTTCCACTAATATTCAATTAGAACAAAAAGAGCCAATTCGAAAAATTGAGGTTTAGAGCAGGGGTGTCCAACCTGCGGCCCAGACAGCTATGAATTTCGGCCAACCTAAGAAATATTCAAGAAGATGAGAATTGCAATGGATTTGGCAATTTTTAGATCTGGCCGGTCATTTATTTCAAATATCAAATATGCGTCTTCAAGGTCAAAACCAATTTATTAGCAATAAGTACCGAAATATAACTGCGTTCCTAATGAAACTGAAGTTATGGCGAAATCAAATTGAGGAGAATAATTTCACAGATTTCTAAATGTTGGCTAAACATAATGTGATGAACAGTTATTAATATGTAGTCTTGATTTGATAGAGGAATTTGAAAACAAGTTTGAAGATTTTCGAAAAAAATTATCAACGTTTTTGTATATTTGGGAGTCCTCCCTCAGTTGACATACATTTTTTACCTGGAAAGTTTCAAGTGGAAAGCATACAGCTGCAATGCGAAATCCAACTTGAAGATAAATTTAATCATGTCTCTTCACTCGATTTTTATAAGAACCATCTTCCCAGAGACAAAGATCCGACCCTTCACAATCATTTTGGCAGTACATATATTTGTGAACAATTATGTTCAAGAATGAAGCATACAAAAAGCAAAAATACAAGTAAAGTAAGTGGTGAACATCTTGAGAATTCATTAAGAATAGCAACTGCTTCCACTGAACTTAATATTGATCGAATAGTTTCCAAAGAGCAATGTCAAATGTCTCACTAATATTTTTTACTTTTTTTAAACTTTTAAATATTGCAACCTAACTGTTACTATAGTAGTAGAGAATAAAGAATAGGACCAGAAGTTCCCCCTCTACACCTGCCCGATTCCAGCCAAGCTCGGCCCCTTTTACCACCACTCCTCCTTCCAGGTAGACCACCTGCACCACGCGAAATTACCAACTTTTCCCTGCCATCTGAGTTGCACTTGTATGATTGTGTGTTCGACGAAGCTACTTTGCCATCTGCCTACTTTATTATCATAAATCATTATTTTTCTTCTTTTTAAATGTTTGAATAAACGCGTTATTTGTCTTCCTGGTTTTGATCGCGGCTTGTACTCAGACTAAGGTCGCGTCTTGCGAGAACAAACGCGGGCGGGTGAGCAACGCTATTTGGACGAATCGCTTACGATTCCAAAATGTGTGTCTTACGCGAGGTTACGCATTGCGTTGTCGCCGAAGCGGGATACGCCACATTTCCATCCATTTCTCCAGGGTTATTTTATATCAGTTTCCTCCAGTTTTATTTTATATTCGGAAAGATGCCTTCTTTTTCAAAATTTTTACTGCTTTCATCGACGCCGTTGATGTATTATTTGACCCATAGGCAAAGAAAACGAAAGCCAGTTGATGAAATTTATCGGCTCCGAGAAATACTAGGCGAGTTTCACCATTTGTATCCTTACATTTATATTTTACAGGGAATTTATTGAGTAATTGAATGATGTATCAATTTACAAGAAATGATTCATTAAATGGTGCTTTGATTCACTCGAAAAACTTGTTTCTTTTGGCACAGCATCCCAAGCTAGCTCTGCGAACCTCCTGTTTTTTATATATCCTGCTTTTTTTGTTCCACAATACTTGCACTTCCGATATTATCGCTTCCGTCATAAAAATTTAAAGCAAACCACAAAGGCAATAATTGACTAAAATAGCAGTATCAAAGACGAATGAAGAATGTCAACAACAGCAGGTTAACCTACAAAAACGTAAACAAATAATAACGCGATTGCGCGACAAAATTCAAACCGATTTGAAAATCAAACCACGCGACACGAGCGTAACAACGTAGGTATAAAAAAAATTTCTATCGTGTGTGAACTAAATATTCCCTCCCTGTGGCAACCGTGTTCCCTACGTGAAGGAAAAAGGCGGGGCGTGAGCCGTTCCTAGGTAACTGGTGATCTTCTGTCTCATCAACCCTCCTCGTCGGCCAGTCCTATTCTTTCTTCTCTACTACTATAACAACAAATATCAACAAAATTTGCTTAAAATATGTCATTTTTGCGTTTTTAAAAGAGCGGTTCAAGATCACCTTGTATTTTTCAATGTGGCCCAGAAGACTTGAAAGGTCGAACACCCCTGGTTTAGAGCGTTCTTTCCAAATTAACTGTTGATCAGTCACGGACAGATCTAAATATTTTAATGTTGTTGTTGGGATTTTCATAGAAAACCCAAATTAGCCATCGAGGACACCGGTAACTAACCTTTGACTATGGGAGTCCCCCATAGCTCCTGACGTTCGGTCTTTTAGGTAAGGGAAGACACTATTGTTCAAAATGCGTGGATATCAGCAAAAACCTCATTATCTGAAATATAGCATTTTCCAGTTGAATTAAACCTTTTAAAAAAGAATTAAATCTTTTCCGCAAAGAATTAAACCTTTTTCCGGAACAATTTAACTTTTTACCTAAATAAGTGGTTTGATGGAAAAAAAAAAAAAAAAAAACATCCGAAATAATAAACAAAATAAACGAGTTTTTGACCCTTAATTCGAAAATTTGACGTCTAACGGTGCTCCGAAAAGGTTTTCTGACTTCGGAATTTGGTTGATATATTCATTGAAATATAGCATTTCCCAGTTGAATTGAACCTTTTTTCAAAAGAATTGTACCTTTTTCCAAAAGAGTCAAGCCTTTTACCGAAACAATCACAATTTCCCAATTTCATTAAACCTATTCCCAATACAATTAAACTTTTTTCCAATATGATTAAAACCTTATTCCGAAATAATAAACCTCTAGCCAGCTTTCTCACTTAAGGGCATATTGTACCACCCCGAAAATGGCGAATTTCGTGACCCATTATCTCAGCAACCCGCTGTCCGATTTTGATCATTTTTAAAAATAATAATTTAGGCCTAGTTAAGATCTTCAAATCTGCGGAAACAGATTTTGAAAATATGAATTAGCCGAACCACAATGAATTATCAAACTTAACGTTTTAGTGGCGGTTTGGCGTCACTTTGTTCACTCATGCCCGAACTATCTGACTCATTTTCAAAAAACTGTTTCCGCATATTTTTGCATCTTCAATAGACAAATCTTTATAAAAAAAAGAAAATAAAAATCGGTTCAGTGGTTCTCGAGATAATGGGTCAGATGCGTCAAAAAATGCAATTTTCAATTGAGCCGAAAAACAGAAACGTACCGAACTTAGCGTTTTCTCGTCGTTCTAATGAACTATTTTAAATTCGATTGTGTTAGCAGATAATCCTTCCAACTGTTATCGGTTGATCGTGTCTTCCACAGTGTTATCAGTATTTTTATCGGTATTAAGCTTGTTTTTTCCTTTATTATCGTTTGTCAATGTCATTTTGTAGTTTTGATTTCTCGTTCAAAGGGCGGCTTCTAAGCCTAATTTCAATATGTTTTTGAACTTTTAATATTGTTTAATATACCATTCTTTTCAGAATTGAATCTAATTTTTTTTAAGACAAAAAAAAAGTCAAAAAAATTTTTCTGGGGGTACTATAATGCCCTTAATTTAAAGTGTTGTTGGGTTGTCAAAGTTTTGTAAAATCACAGTTTTACCACCCCGAAAATGGCGAATTTCGTGACCCATTATCTCAGCAACCCGCTGTCCGATTTTGATCATTTTTAAAAAATAATTTAGGCCTAGTTAAGATCTTCAAATCTGCGGAAACAGATTTTGAAAATATGAATTAGCCGAACCACAATAAATTATCAAACTTAACGTTTTAGTGGCGGTTTGGCGTCACTTTGTTCACTCATGCCCGAACTATCTGACTCATAATTTCAAAAAACTGTTTCCGCATATTTTTGCATCTTGAATAGACAAATCTTTATAAAAAAAGAAAATGAAAATCGGTTCAGTGGTTCTCGAGATAATGGGTCAGATGCGTCAAAAAATGCAATTTTCAAGGAGAGCCGAAAAACAGAAACGTACCGAACTTAGCGTTTTCTCGTCGTTCTAATGAACTATTCTTGAAAAAAGTGGAAGTTATTCGATTGTGTTAGCAGATAATCGTGTCTTCCATGCTGTTATCGGTTGATCGTGTCTTCCATAGTGTTATCAGTATTTTTATCGGTATCAAGCTTGCTTTTTCCTTTATTATCGTTTGTCAATGTCACTTTTGAAGTTTTGATTTCTCGTTCAAGGCGGGCGGCTTCTAAGCCTAATTTCAATATGTTCCTTTGAACTTTTAATATTGTTTAATATACCATTCTTTTCAGAATTGAATCTAGTTTTTTTTAAGACAAAAAAAAAAAAGTCAAAAAAATTTTTCTGGGGGTACTATATGCCCTTAATTTAAAGTGCCCTTTGAGGGTTGTCAAAGTTTTGTAAAATCACAGTTTTACCACCCCGAAAATGGCGAATTTCGTGACCCATTATCTCAGCAACCCGCTGTCCGATTTTGATCATTTTTTAAAAATAATTTAGGCCTAGTTAAGATCTTCAAATCTGCGGAAACAGATTTTGAAAATATGAATTAGCCGAACCACAATGAATTATCAAACTTAACGTTTTAGTGGCGGTTTGGCGTCACTTTGTTCACTCATGCCCGAACTATCTGACTCATAATTTCAAAAAACTGTTTCCGCATATTTTTGCATCTTGAATAGACAAATCTTTATAAAAAAAGAAAATGAAAATCGGTTCAGTGGTTCTCGAGATAATGGGTCAGATGCGTCAAAAAATGCAATTTTCAAGGAGAGCCGAAAAACAGAAACGTACCGAACTTAGCGTTTTCTCGTCGTTCTAATGAACTATTCTTGAAAAAAGTGGAAGTTATTCGATTGTGTTAGCAGATAATCGTGTCTTCCATGCTGTTATCGGTTGATCGTGTCTTCCATAGTGTTATCAGTATTTTTATCGGTATCAAGCTTGTTTTTTCCTTTATTATCGTTTGTCAATGTCAGTTTTGTAGTTTTGATTTCTCGTTCAAGGCGGGCGGCTTCTAAGCCTAATTTCAATATGTTCCTTTGAACTTTTAATATTGTTTAATATACCATTCTTTTCAGAATTGAATCTAGTTTTTTTTAAGACAAAAAAAAAAAAAAAAAAGTCAAAAAAATTTTTCTGGGGGTACTATATGCCCTTAAGTTTTGTAAAATCACAGTTTTGTAAAAACGTCAAAAAAAAGTCAAAGTCAACTTTGGACTTTTTTTTTCAGAACTTTCCATGAGGGATCGAATGAGCCCCTCCCCAGGTCCGTAGCTCAAACCATTCCCGATGTATGGCCGGACTTATGGTGAAAGAATTCACAGCGTTTTTTAGTTGAGAACCGATTTACGTGCTCTATGCATATCTCCTGAAATTCAATAATCGCTCTATCACCAGTGAAGCACGCACACTCCAAAGCTTATATCCAGATGTTTGATTATAGTTTTACAGTGGGTGAAGGTACAATATAATTATGATTTTTGTTTGTTTTGTTCATTTTGTATGTTATCTTTGGAGAACGTTCTTATTCATTTCATCTTGTCGCATCTCGTTGCAATAACATTATATGCAAATGACCTTTTCAATTGAATTTATTGAAATTGAATATACAGGGTGACTAGTAAACACAGTGACAAACTCACGGAATCGATTCTACGTTTCATTTGCAATCGAAAGTGTCTGGTAGCATTTTTCGTTTAGAGACTTCGTTTTCCCGCAATTTAATTTCTAAGATTTTTTTTTCTTTTCAGACCTTGTCTCACTAAAACAGCCGTAGCTCCCTTAATTTTGGTCTAAACGCGGAAATAAGGTGATCATTGGAAAGAGCATGAAATTTCCTATTACCCTGATATAAAATTTATTTTTTTTAGCCAGACCTTATTGGTAAAAAAATGGCCAAAGTAGAAACTTTAAATTTCTTAAAAACATCGTTTTTCTTTCGTTTATTTTTGCTATCTGTAGGGAGGTTTTTCGTCGGGCACTCCTCGGGAAAAATTTGTCCAGACAATCAGCTTTCCAACGCTATACTCGTTTTTATGTTTGGACGTCTTTTTCTAGGAGAAAAATGAGTTTGAATGAAAGAAAACCTGCGTTTTTTAAAGTAAAATCGAGTTTTTCATGATTTCAAAACTTGGCGGTTCAGGTCAAGTTAAATTTGTATTC
Organism: Creontiades dilutus; assembly: GCA_031894815.1. NCBI lineage: Eukaryota > Metazoa > Arthropoda > Insecta > Hemiptera > Miridae > Creontiades > Creontiades dilutus. The sequence goes on from JAVIWC010000330.1 coordinate 12,386, forward strand.
TACATGATTTTTATCGCTGAATCGAATGGTGATACTCCCAATCCTCTTAAGCAATCCCAAAAGAACGTATCGGGTCTCGGGTTTCAACAGGCATTCTGCGATATCATTTTTCATTAACTACAGTAGGTTTTCAAAATGTCCCCCTCAAAATCAAACTAATACTTTCCATTTTTCCAGAGTGCAAGAATGCGCCTGGGTAATGCAAAATGCTCAACAACTACGGAACGTCTCGAGTTGTGTGCTCAAAAGATGCCCCCTTTGTACAAGGCAAGGACATTTTGAAAACCTACTGTAGTTAATAAAAAAACGCTGCAAATTCTTTCATTGGGGTTTATTATTCAATTGGCTTGCGTTCATAATTTGAATTTGTACTAAGCTTTGGAGTGTGCGTGTTTCACAAGTGATAGAGCGATTATTGAATTTCAGGAGGCACAAAAATATGATCATCTGATCAATCCAAATAGGTATTTTGGTTGAGAACAGATTTACGTGCTCTATGCATATCTCCTGAAATGCAATAATCGCTCTATCACATGTGAAACACGCACACTCCAAAGCTTAGTACAAATTCAAACATGAACGCAAGCCAATTGAATAATAAACCCCAATAAAAGAATTTGCAGCGTTTTTTTTTTAATGTAAAAAGACTAGTATTGCGTTTCTATTTAAAACAAGCTAATTGAATAATAAACCCGAGTGAAAGAATACTTATTTACCCCAGTAATAATATTGAATAATAATTCCCAGTAATAATATTTACCTTTATATTATCAGCGTTTCATACATATCAGAACGCTTCAACCCGTGTATCGGCTATAAACTACAAGTATCCGCACCGGCTATCACTCCAGTAACCACATTCACTACAACTCGACGCTATCGGCATCACTAGGTTACAAACAAACAATAATAAACCAAAAAACGCAAATGTTGTCACCATAAATCGGGCCATACATCGAGAATGGTTTGACCTACGGACGTGGGGAAGGGCTCATTCGATTCCTGATGGTATGTTCTTCAAATAGGTAAATATTTAGGCCGATTCGACTAGTTTTGAGGTTTTTAGGGATTTACAAAACTTTGACAGCCCTTAAAGGGCACTTTAAATTGAAAGAGAGAGCTGGCTCAAGAATTGGGTCGTCGTCGGACCAAGATGGATTTTTCCTGAAAATTTCAGATTTTTTGCTCCAGCCGTTTCGGAGAGTCGTGCGCACGGCGTACGGCCGGAAATTTTTTTTATTGCAGATTCGGATTCTACACCCTTTGAAACGTAAACCATGAAATTTTCAGGGGGGGTTAGAATTTTTTTTCCAGAGCGATTTTAATGGTTTATTATTGAATAATAAACCAAAATGCAAAATATGAGCCTTGATCCGTCAAGCAACTTTTCAACCGATTGAGGCCCTTGAGAGTATAATACAATCAGAACACTTACAATAACACTAATATATCTTTTCGAACCGTCAGGTGACTGGTCACAACAATTTTCTCTTATATTAAAAAATGCATTAAGATGGATTTTTCCTGAAAATTTCAGATCTTTTGCTCCAGCCGTTTGGGAGATATCGTGCGTACGGCGTACGGGCGGGAAATTTTTTATTGCAGATTCGGATTCTACACCCTTTGAAACGTAAATCATGAAATTTTCAGGGGGGGTTAGAATTTTTTTTCCAGAACGATTACAATGGTTTATTATTGAATAATAAACCGAAATGATAACGCAGAATGCCTGTTGAAACCGGAGACCCGATACGTTCTTATACGTACGTGCACCCTGTATACGATGTAATTAACTGTTGCCCAACATTGCAAGTCGCTAAATGGAAAGCGTTTTATATCTGTTGGCCTCGAATTCTGCACTCCCTTCCACGGCCTGCCGAGCTCGATATCCAAATTCCGATCGGCGAATCTCCATCACCGAAGGGCCCCCGTTGTTTCCCGGCGGAGTCACCGAACCCGCTCCGGACTCCCGCAGGGCCTCTCGCCCTCACCCCGTCCTCCCAGATGCCCCCCTTGACTGATGGGGCCGTCTCCAGGATATAAAGGACAACCCGTCACCTCCCATCACGCCTGTCTGATAGCCCGTCTTCAACATGCACTCACGAGCCCTGGTAAGTCAGACCCGATTCGTTTTCCCTTTTATCTTCTCGTGTTTGTTTTCGTCTTTCTTTCCTGTTTCCTCGAAAAGTACATTCATCTCCCGATAGAAGCGAAGGCGTCCTTTGAGAATCACGTAAAGCCAACAGCTTTCTTGTTTACGGCAATAAATGTGCCCGATTTGGCTTATTATTTTCAATCTATTTCACAACAATATTGACTATCCCCAACTGGTTGAAATAATAAATATCTATGCTCCCCTCCATTATACCAGAAGGAATGATTTATTTCATGTCCCGTCCCAACGTACTAATTCCTTACGAAATGGACCTATTATTACAGTTCAACGTTAGAAGAAACTTCAACCGTGTGGTGAAAAATGTAGACTTTGATTATTTTGGTTTACTATTCAATAATAAACCATTGTAATCGCTCTTGAAGAAAACATTCCTAACCCCCCTGAAAATTTCATGGTTTACGTTTCAAAGGGTGTAGAATCCAAATCTGCAACACAAATTTTTCCGTCCGCCCGCCGTACCCACGATTTCTCCCAAACGGCTGGAGCAAAAAATCTGAAATTTTCAGGAAAAAATCAATATTGGTCCGACAACGCCCCAATTCTTTAGCCAGCACTCTCACTTAATTCAAAGTGCCCTTTAAGGGTTGTCCAAGTTTTGTTAAATCCCTAAAAACCTCAAAAAAAAGTCTAAGCGGCCTAAATTTGGACTTTTTTTGAAGAAATTTCTATGAGGAATCGAATGAGCCCCTCCCCAGGTCCGTAGCTCAAAACCATTCCCGATTTATGGTGCCAACATTTGCATCCACATTCAATACATCACTAGGTTACTGCGATCAAAACAAGCACAAGAGGGTTTTTTTTGTTTTGATCGCAGTAACCTATTGATGTAGTAAATGTGGATACTGGAGTGAACTCCTAAAAGGGTTTATAGCCGATTCACGGGTTGAAGCATTCTGATATGCATGCTCCGTCATACGAAATTTAAAATTTTCAAATAGAAAATTTTTCCATTGCAATCGCTCTCGAAAAAAAAACGCTGCAAATTCTTTCACTGGGGTTTATTATTCAATTGGCTTGCGTTCATCATTTGAATTTGTACTAAGATTTGGAGTGTGCGTGTTTCACAGGTGATAGAGCGATTATTGCATTTCAGGAGGCACACAAATATAATCGACTGATCAATCCAAATAGGTATTTTGGTTGAGAGCCGATTTAAGTGCTCTATGCTTATCTCCTGAACTTCAATAATCGCTCTATCACATGTGAAACACGCACACTCCAAAGCTTAGTAGAAATTCAAATCATGAATGCAAGTCAAATGAATAATAAACCCCAGTGAACGAATTTGCAGCGTTTTTCATCAACAAATTATTTGTACAATTGTACAAGTATTTGCAGATTACCAAGAGAAGCTAACCTCTTAATCAACCAAGCCCCACACTTAGACTTTTTTTCGATTCTTTTAATATTCGCTCTTGCCTTTATAGTAGTCCGTAAAAGTTGCATCTTGTCACAAAATTTTCTACTCGATCCTGTTAATAGTTTCAATTTTATTTCTTTCCCTATTTTTCACCTCCGTTACACTTCACTTTATTATTTTGTACTTTCTATTCATATATTTTGTTCTTCTTGGTGTATTGGGCTTACCCGCATTATTAAATGAATAAATATAACATAATTGATGCGGAATTTCGTCTCAAGAGTTCCTTTCGAAATCGAGTTCATCAAGTCATTGTGAACAATTATTGTGGTACAAGTGAAGCGTAGGTTGGTGTTATATTTTTAAAGTGCTGAATTGCAGTTGTTCTCTTCGTGGAATTCTAGGTCGTGTCCATATACAGTACGTCCTTACAGCCACCGTATGCATTATACTTCCATGACCATTCCTTCACATACCCTGTCGAAAAATATAACTATTTTCTGTCCTAATGAACCAGGAAAGCTGGAATTTGAATGGTAGCATGATGATTTGATGTAAATCGAAGGCTTTCCAACCTAACATTGAAAAATATGGAATGATAAAAATTTTGTAGAATTAGCGGCATTTTCGTATTATTTTGGAATCTGAATCGGATGAGACCAACTGCAGGTTTTCTAGATGAAATGCTCTAGGAGCTGGAGCGCTTTGTGTTACATTTTGAGTGGAAAAAAACTTCTACCAGTGGGTGTGGCACATAGCTTCCTCGTATCCACAACATGACTGTATATATCATTGCAAATTATTATTGACTAAAGAACTTTGTTCAATTAGGCGAAGTAAATATTGAATTAGGGTAAATTTATTGTTGTGCAGGAGCATAACTTGAGAAAATAAAGGTAGGCATGTTCAACTATTGAACAAAATATATAATATACCTAATAAGTCCGAACAATCCCTGAAAATTTCATCGAAATCGGTCAAGAACTCCCGGAGTTATGCTTGTGGCAAGGATTTCACGTTTGCGCATGCGCAGAGGCTACTATTGATCCGGGGGTCATGAAACTCATAGGGGACCAACTACACATCAAACCAAATAAACCCTGGAAATTTCATCGAAATTGGTCAAGAACTCTCGGAGTTATGCGCGTAACAAGGATTTCACGTTTGCGCATGCGCAGAGGCTACTATTGATCCGGGGGTCACGAAACCTATAGGGGACCATCTGCACATCAAACCGAACAAACCCTGGAAATTTCATCGAAATTGGTCAAGAACTCCCAGAGTTATGCTTGTGGCAAGGATTTCACGTTTGCGCATGCGCAGAGGCTACTATTGATCCGGGGGTCATGAAACTCATAGGGGACCATCTACACGTCAAACCGAACAATCCCTGAAAATTTCATCGAAATTGGTCAAGAACTCCCAGAGTTATGCGAGTAACAAGGATTTCACGTTTGCACATGAGCAGAGGCTACTATTGATCCGGGGGTCATGAAACCTATAGGGGACCATCTACACCCTAACCCGCACAATCCCTGAAAATTTCATCAAAATCAGACTATAACTTCGTGTAGTTTTCCCCGT
>JAVIWC010000331.1:0-17206 GCA_031894815.1 Creontiades dilutus
GAAGTTTCATTGAGATTGGTTGAAAGCTGCTGGAGTTATAAGTGTAAGAAGGATTTCACGTTTGCGCATGCGCAGAGGCTACTATTGATCAGGGAATCTTGAAACTCGTAGGAACTCATCTACACATCGATCTGAACAAACCTTGGAAGTTTCATTGAGATTGGTCCAAAACTCCCGGAGTTATAAGTGTAAGAAGGATTTCACGTTTGCGCATGCGCAGAGGCTACTATTGATCCGGGAATCATGAACCTCATAGGGGCTCATCTACACATCAAACTGAACAAACCTTAGAAGTTTCATCGAGATTGGTCCAGAACTTCTGGAGTTATAAGTGTAAGAAGGATTTCACATTTGCGCATGCGCAGAGGCTACTATTGATCAGGGAATCTTGAAACTTTTAGGAACTCATCTACACATCAAACTGAACAAACCTTAGAAGTTTCATCGAGATTGGTCAAGAACTTCCGGAGTTATATGTGTAAGAAGGATTTCACGTTTGCGCACTGGCAGAGGCTTCTATTGATCCAATGATCATGAAACTCATAGGTTCTCATCTACACATCAAACTGAACAAACCTTAGAAGTTTCATCGAGATTGGTTGAGAGCTGCTGGAGTTATAAGTGTAAGAAGGATTTCACATTTGCGCATGCGCAGAGGCTACTATTGATCAGGGAATCTTGAAACTGTTAGGAACTCATCTACACATCACACTGAACAAACCTTGGAAGTTTCATCGAGATTGGTCAAGAACTTCCGGAGTTATATGTGTAAGAAGGATTTCACATTTGCGAATGCGCAGAGGCTTCTATTGATCCAATGATCATGAAACTCATAGGTTCTCATCTACTCATCAAACTGAACAAACCTTAGAAGTTTCATCGAGATTGGTATTATCAAGTAACAAGGGAACAAGAAATCATATGACATGGTGATGGTAGTTGGGAACTCAAAAATAACTGGAAATTGACGACACAACAATCTCCCCCACTTTTAGAACAGCACGTAGTCCTGTAAATGGCGGGGTGGTCGTCTGTTCCTGGAAGATCTCCGTACTGGCAGTGGCTGGCCATCGGGCTGAGGACCTGGCAGCGTCCCGGGGGAAGTGCTCGAATTTATGCTAGGCTGGCCTACCTCGGAATGTTGCGGCATTTGGGGAGGAGTACTCTGATGAGTACTCTCGGGACGAACTGAACTTCCGGGATCTGGGGTCCGTGGTCTGCGACTCTGGTGTTGTAGAAGGTCTAGCTCGTAATGACCTGAATTCGCATGCAACTGTCCCTCTTCCAACGGCTGCGTCATCTGTGGGTCAGGAACGTCTGATTTCTGAATTTGGTCGATATGCCGTTTTACGGCTCGTCCACAGTCAAGTTCTACAATGTAGTGTAGCTGCCCCAATTTCTTCTTGATGACACCAAACTTCCATAGGGTCGAATTATTGAAGAAGAATTTCGTCCGCACTCTCTCCCCCTCTTGTAACGAACGAGTCCTTGGTGCCATGAATCGATTTGGTGGAGGAATTTCTTTGACGGGTCGCAATGCGTCGAGTTTGATCCGGATTCGTCGATTCAAATATAGTTCTGCAGGCGACTTCCCACAGTGTAGCGGAGTGGCTCGATAACGGAGGAGAATTTTTAGTACTTTCTGTGGAACTGGCATAGGTTCCGATTCCATGGCTTTAAGGCGTTGCTTGAGCGTTTGAACGTTCCTCTCAGCTAACCCGTTAGTAGCAGGATGATAAGGGGCAATGAATTTTTGTTTAATGCCATTTGTTCGACAGTAGTTCTGAAAACTATCACTCGTGAATATGCTGGCATTGTCAGATACAATTACGAACGGATAGCCATGGTTAGAAAAAATTTTGTTGAGAAGTTTGATTGTACTTATCGAAGTAGGAGGCTCCTGGATTGGCTCAATTTCAGCCCAACGCGATTTTGCATCAACCATTACGAGAAAGTGATATCCTTGAAATGGCCCCGCAAAATCTAAATGAACACGGTCCCAGTTCTCTTCAGGTTCCTCCCAGTGATGCAGTGGCGCTTTTGCTGGGCTACTTTTTACTTTCGAACACTCTTCACATGACCGAACTAGTCTCTCTATGTCCCTGTCGATATTTTGCCATGTACAATACCGTCGAGCGAGCTGTTTCATTTTTGTAATACCGAGGTGAGTTGAATGTAGGTCCTTTAGGACTTCGTGTCGAAGGGTTTTTGGAATCACCACTCGGTCATTTTTGAAAAGAATTCCGTGATCAATAGTGAAATCGCTTTCAATTGAGTTATCCATGATATTCTTTTTGATTGTTGCTAGCTCCTGGTCCTTATCAGTTTCTTTACTAATTGATTCAGATGTTAAGCTTAACGAAGTAATAGTTGAAATAGTTGTGGAAAACACTTGATGGATTTCGTGATTGATAACCATGTCCGATGATACGAAATTTTGCAGAATGGGAGCCCTGGACAAACAATCGACGTTTGAATTTTCTGTACCTCTTTTGAATTTTACTTCATAATTAAATCCTGATAAAAATGTAGCGTACCGTAAAAGACGTGAAGATGTCATTTTTGGCAATTTAGCTTTGCTGTGCAGTATTCTTGACAAAGGTTGGTTATCTGTTACCAACGTGAACGAGCGGCCGTAGATGTAGTTGTAGAAATGATCCACTCCGAACACAATGGCAAGTGCCTCACGATCTAATTGAGAATAATTTTGTTCTGCAGTCGACAGGGCTCTGGATGCAAAAGCAATTGGTCTGTCTTCGTTATGGATTGAATGCGACAACACTGCTGCAACCCCGTAGGGGCTGGCGTCTGTAGTTAGCGATACTGGCAATTTTGGGTCAAAAGGTACAACCACTCTATCACTTGAAATTTCATTCTTGATCTTCATGAAAGCCGATTCACACTCTTTTGACCAATTAAATCGTTTCCCTTTTTGTAGCAGCGTACGTAATGGATACGTAGTTGTCGATATGTTAGGGATCAACCGAGAATAATATGTAACCATGCCCAAAAACGTACGAAGCTCTTGCACTGATTTGGGCCGAGGCATGTCAACTATCGCTTTGATTTTTGATGGGCACTTTTTTATTTTATTAAATTCGACTAGATGACCTAAATATTCGATCTGGGTGTGAAAAAATGAACACTTACTCTTATTGACATGCAAGTCATATTCTTTCAATCTTTGAAGACAGGCTACTAGATTACGCTTGCACTCGTCCAAGGTCTCACCATGGATAATTATATCGTCGAAATATGATGTAACTTTATTAAGCCCCCGTAGAATTTGATCCATCACTCTGTTGAATTCAGCTGGTGCCGTTTTGATTCCAAAGCTTAGCCGGTTCATTTTATACGTGCCTCGGTGAGTTGAAATAGTTTGAATGATACTACTAGGTTCATCAGTTTTCAGATGTAAATAGGCTTTGAACAAATCAAGTTTACAGAAATATTTTGAATTCCTTAGAGTATTAAGAACATCGTCTATCTTCTTGATTGGATAATTCACGTTTACTATGCAATCGTTCACCGCAACCTTATAGTCGACGCATAATCGAACAGTGTTATCTGCTTTTGGAATTACCACGAGCGGAGATCCCCAATCACTTGTTGTTGACTTGGTAATGATTCCATCAGCTTCTAAGTTGTCCAATTCTCGATCTACTTTTTCTCTCAATGCATACGGGACTTCTCGCTCCCGAATGTAGACTGGTTTGAATCCTGGTCGAAGCTGTAGATTGATTTCAAAATTTGGAACACACCCAACTTTTTGTTCGAACACTTCTGGAAATAGTTTGACTAAATCATCAACATTATTGACAGGAAACATTTTATATTGATTAACTGGAATAGAATTTTCTTGATCAAGATCTTCCAAATTAATTTTTAGATGTCTGATCCACGACCTTCCAAGCAAAGGGTCAAAGCCATCAGGAACAACGTACAATTCTTCTTTTGATTTCTTACCGTTGTATTCCACTTGCACATTTACTTTGCCTAAAGGCCGAAAAATATTTTCTGTGTAAGACCTGAAAGCAATGTTTGTTGGTTGGATTTGTTGTTTCAAATTCATGTTTCGAAAAATTTGTTCTGGCAGTAGTGTATAACCAGCACCCGTGTCAACTTCAAAACGTTGGGTTCGATCTTCAATTTTGACAGAAGTGAAATACTTCTTGACGTCAGATGATGTTCCAGACATCACTCGTTGGTCATAGATATCGATAATTTTATTGATGTCCAATTCGTGGTAATGATCATTGATCTGGTTTGTTTCAGTTTGCTGTTGTCCTAATAAAGTTTTTATACATATTGAAGAAACGTGACCTCGAGCCTGGCATGAGTTACATTTCAATCGCTGGGGATCAGTTTTACACTCATTCACGACGTGGTTGTTTCTTCCACATCTCAAACACTTATCCTTAATGCCAAGCTTCTCGTAATCAAGTTGGCCTCTAGTTTTTGATCTGAAAGCTCGTGGATAATTTTGAAGATTTGAAGTTGAATTTTTCGATGAATTTCTACCTGATATTTTATTAATGTCGTTATTTGCATTGATGGTTGTTTGTGATTCCGGAAACGAATGGTTGGTTTGGGACAGCTCAAGACTATCAATTTTTGACGTCTCCAACGCGATTGCCTTTGCCAAAATTTCGTTGAAATCTTCTACCCTGGATTGCAGAATGCGTTCTTTGATCCAACTGTCTTTAATTCCCCTAATAAACTGTGCTCTAAGGAATAAATTTGCCACTGAAACGTTGGTCTGTGGATCACAAGAACACTTAACCGTAAACTCGCAATCAGCTATATCTTGTCGTAAAGACGCGCTGTAATCTGCTATTGATTGATCATGTTTTTGATACTTTGACAAAAATTTATGCTGGGTAACTAGCGGATTTTTCTTAGGTGCGAGGTGATCTTCTAAATGTTGCATAAGCTCATCATAATTCAGATCGGCTGGAATAACTGGAGCCACAAGCGCAGCTAGAGTATTATAGTTTGTTGCACCTATTGAATTCAATAACATCTGTGCTGATTTGACTTTGTCTTCGAAAATACCTTTAAGCTTCAAATAATTTTCGAATCTTTGCCTATAATATCTGAAACCTTCTTTTTTGCTGTCAAAATTTTCGAATGGTGGCACATGCGAGAGTTTCATCGATATTGGTCCAGAACTTCTGGAGTTATAAGTGTAAGAAGGATTTCACGTTTGCGCATGCGCAGAGGCTACTATTGATCCAATGATCTTGAAACTCGTAGGAACTCATCCACACATCGAACTGAACAAACCTTGGAAGTTTCATTGAGATTGGTCCAAAACTCCCGGAGTTATAAGTGTAAGAAGGATTTCACGTTTGCGCATGCGCAGAGGCTACTATTGATCAGGGAATCTTGAAACTCGTAGGAACTCATCTACACATCGATCTGAACAAACCTTGGAAGTTTCATTGAGATTGGTCCAAAACTCCCGGAGTTATAAGTGTAAGAAGGATTTCACGTTTGCGCATGCGCAGAGGCTACTATTGATCCGGGAATCATGAACCTCATAGGGGCTCATCTACACATCAAACTGAACAAACCTTAGAAGTTTCATCGAGATTGGTCCAGAACTTCTGGAGTTATAAGTGTAAGAAGGATTTCACATTTGCGCATGCGCAGAGGCTACTATTGATCAGGGAATCTTGAAACTGTTAGGAACTCATCTACACATCAAACTGAACAAACCTTAGAAGTTTCATCGAGATTGGTCAAGAACTTCCGGAGTTATATGTGTAAGAAGGATTTCACGTTTGCGCACTGGCAGAGGCTTCTATTGATCCAATGATCATGAAACTCATAGGTTCTCATCTACACATCAAACTGAACAAACCTTAGAAGTTTCATCGAGATTGGTATAGAACTCTCGTAGTTATGAGTGTAACTAGGTTTTCACGTTTGCGCATGCGCAGAGACTACTATTGATCAGGGAATCATGAAACTCGTAGGAACTCATCTACAGATCGAACTAAACAAACCTTGAATGTTTCATTGAGATTGGTCCAGAACTCCCGGAGTTATAGGTGTAACAAGGATTTCACGTTTGCGCATGCGCAGAGGCAACTATCGATCCGGGAATCATGAAACTGGTAGGATCTTATCTACACATCGAACTGAACAAACCTTATGTTTCATCGAGATTGGTCCAGAACTCGGAGTTATAAGTGTAACAAGGATTTCACGTTTGCGCATGCGCAGAGGCAACTATTGATCCGGGAATCATGAAACTTGTAGGAACTCATCTACACATCGAACTGAACAAACCTTGAATGTTTCATCGAGATTGGTATAGAACTCTCGTAGTTATAAGTGTAACAAGGATTTCACGTTTGCGCATGCGCAGAGGCTTCTATTGATCCAATGATCATGAAACTCATAGGTTCTCATCTACACATCAAACTGAACAAACCTTAGAAGTTTCATCGAGATTGGTATAGAACTCTCGTAGTTATGAGTGTAAGAAGGATTTCACGTTTGCGCATGCGCAGAGACTACTATTGATCCGGGAATCATGAAACTCGTAGGAACTCATCTACAGATCGATCTGAACAAACCTTGGAAGTTTCATTGAGATTGGTCCAAAACTCCCGGAGTTATAAGTGTAAGAAGGATTTCACGTTTGCGCATGCGCAGAGGCTACTATTGATCAGGGAATCTTGAATTTCGTAGGAACTCATCAACACATCGATCTGAACAAACCTTAGAAGTTTCATCGAGATTGGTCGAGAAATCCCGGAGTTATAAGTGTAAGAAGGATTTCACGTTTGCGCATGCGCAGAGGCTACTATTGATCCGGGAATCATGAAACTCATGTAGGAACTCATCTACACATCAAACTGAACAAACCTTAGAAGTTTCATCGAGATTGGTATAGAACTCTCGGAGTTATAAGTGTAAGAAGGATTTCACGTTTGCGCATGCGCAGAGGCTACTATTGATCAGGGAATCATGAAACTCATAGGAACTCATCTACACATCAAACTGAACAAACCTTAGAAGTTTCATCGAGATTGGTCCAGAACTTCTGGAGTTATAAGTGTAAGAAGGATTTCACGTTTGCGCATGCGCAGAGGCTACTATTGATCGGGAATCTTGAAACTGTAGGAACTCATCTACACATCGAACTGAACAAACCTTGAATGTTTCATCGAGATTGGTCCAGAACTCGGAGTTATAAGTGTAACAAGGATTTCACGTTTGCGCATGCGCAGAGGCTACTATTGATCCAATGATCATGAAACTCATAGGTTCTCATCTACACATCAAACTGAACAAACCTTAGAAGTTTCATCGAGATTGGTTGAGAAATCCCGGAGTTATAAGTGTAAGAAGGATTTCACGTTTGCGCATGCGCAGAGACTACTATTGATCCGGGAATCATGAAACTCGTAGGAACTCATCTACACATCAAACTGAACAAACCTTGGAAGTTTCATTGAGATTGGTCCAAAACTCCCGGAGTTATAAGTGTAAGAAGGATTTCACGTTTGCGCATGCGCAGAGGCTACTATTGATCCGGGAATCTTGAAACTGTTAGGAACTCATCTACACATCAAACTGAACAAACCTTAGAAGTTTCATCGAGATTGGTCAAGAACTTCCGGAGTTATATGTGTAAGAAGGATTTCACGTTTGCGCACTGGCAGAGGCTTCTATTGATCCAATGATCATGAAACTCATAGGTTCTCATCTACACATCAAACTGAACAAACCTTAGAAGTTTCATCGAGATTGGTTGAGAACTGCTGGAGTTATGAGTGTAAGAAGGATTTCACGTTTGCGCATGCGCAGAGGCTACTATTGATCCAATGAATCTTGAAACTCGTAGGAACTCATTTACACATCGATCTGAACAAACCTTGTAAGTTTCATCGAGATTGGTCCAGAACTCCCGGAGTTATAAGTGTAACAAGGATTTCACGTATGCGCATGCGCAGAGGCTACTATTGATCAGGGAATCTTGAAACTCGTAGGAACTCATCTACACATCGAACTGAACAAACCTTAGAAGTTTCATCGAGATTGGTCCAGAACTCTCGGAGTTATAAGTGTAACAAGGATTTCACGTTTGCGCATGCGCAGAGGCTACTATTGATCCAGGAATCATGAAACTTGTAGGAACTTATCTACACATCGAACTGAACGAACCTTATAAGTTTCATCGATGTTGGTCCAGAACTTCTGGAGTTATAAGTGTAAGAAGGATTTCACGTTTGCGCATGCGCAGAGGCTACTATTGATCAGGGAATCATGAAACTGTAGGAACTCATCTACACATCGAACTGAACAAACCTTGGAAGTTTCATCGAGATTGGTCCAGAACTCCCGGAGTTATAAGTGTAACAAGGATTTCACGTTTGCGCATGCGCAGAGGCTACTATTGATCAGGGAATCTTGAAACTGTTAGGAACTCATCTACACATCAAACTGAACAAACCTTAGAAGTTTCATGAGATTGGTCCAGAACCGGAGTTATAAGTGTAAGAAGGATTTCACGTTTGCGCATGCGCAGAGGCTACTATTGATCCGGAAACCATGAAACTTGTAGGAACTTATCTCCACATCGAACTGAACAAACCTTGAATGTTTCATCGAGATTGGTATAGAACTCTCGGAGTTATAAGTGTAAGAAGGATTTCACGTTTGCGCATGCGCAGAGGCTACTATTGATCAGGGAATCTTGAAACTCGTAGGAACTCATCTACACATCGAACTGAACAAACCTTGAATGTTTCATTGAGATTGGTCCAGAACTCCGGGAGTTATAAGTGTAAGAAGGATTTCACGTTTGCGCATGCGCAGAGGCTACTATTGATCCGGGAATCATGAACCTCATAGGGGCTCATCTACACATCAAACTGAACAAACCTTAGAAGTTTCATCGAGATTGGTCCAGAACTTCTGGAGTTATAAGTGTAAGAAGGATTTCACGTTTGCGCATGCGCGGAGGCTACTATTGATCAATGAATCTTGAAACTCATAGGTTCTCATCTACACATCAAACTGAACAAACCTTAGAAGTTTCATCGAGATTGGTTGAGAACTCCTGGAGTTATATGTGTAAGAAGGATTTCACGTTTGCGCACTGGCAGAGGCTTCTATTGATCCAATGATCATGAAACTCATAGGTTCTCATCTACACATCAAACTGAACAAACCTTAGAAGTTTCATCGAGATTGGTATAGAACTTCTGGAGTTAGAAGTGTAAAAAGGATTTCACTTTTGCGCATGCGCTGAGGCTACTATTGATCAGGGAATCTTGAAACTCGTAGGAACTCATCCACACATCGAACGGATCAATAGTTGCCTCTACGCATGCGCAAACGTGAAATCCTTGTTACACTTATAACTCCGGGAGTTCTGGACCAATATCGATGAAACTTCTAAGGTTTGTTCAGTTTGATGTGTAGATGAGAACCTATGAGTTTCATGATCATTGGATCAAAAGAAGCCTCTGCGCATGCGCAAACTCGAAATCCTTGTTACACTTATAACTACGAGAGTTCTATACCAATCTCGATGAAACATTCAAGGTTTGTTCAGTTCGATGTGTGGATAAGTTCCTACAAGTTTCATGATTCGCGGATCAATAGTAGCCTCTGCGCATGCGCAAACGTGAAATCCTTCTTACACTTATAACTCCAGCAGCTCTCAACCAATCTCGATGAAACTTCTAAGGTTTGTTCAGTTTGATGTGTAGATGAGAACCTATGAGTTTCATGATCATTGGATCAATAGAAGCCTCTGCCAGTGCGCAAACGTGAAATCCTTCTTACACATATAACTCCGGAAGTTCTTGACCAATCTCGATGAAACTTCTAAGGTTTGTTCAGTTTGATGTGTAGATGAGTTCCTATGAGTTTCATGATTCCCGGATCAATAGTAGCCTCTGCGCATGCGCAAACGTGAAATCCTTCTTACACTTATAACTCCGGGAGTTTTGGACCAATCTCAATGAAACTTCCAAGGTTTGTTCAGATCGATGTGTAGATGAGTTCCTACGAGTTTCATGATTCCCGGATCAATAGTAGTCTCTGCGCATGCGCAAACGTGAAAACCTAGTTACACTCATAACTACGAGAGTTCTATACCAATCTCGATGAAACTTCTAAGGTTTGTTCAGTTTGATGTGTAGAGGAGAACCTATGAGTTTCATGATCATTGGATCAATAGAAGCCTCTGCGCATGCGCAAACGTGAAATCCTTGTTACACTTATAACTACGAGAGTTCCATACCAATCTCGATGAAACATTCAAGGTTTGTTCAGTTTGATGTGTAGATAAGTTCGTACAAGTTTCATGATTCCCGGATCAATAGTAGCCTCTGCGCATGCGCAAACGTGAAATCCTTCTTACACTTATAACTCCAGAGTTCTGGACCAATCTCGATGAAACTTCAAGGTTTGTTCAGTTTGATGTGTAGATGAGTTCCTATGAGTTTCATGATCATTGGATCAATAGTAGCCTCTGCGCATGCGCAAACGTGAAATCCTTCTTACACTTATAACTCCGGGAGTTTTGGACCAATCTCAATGAAACTTACAAGGTTTGTTCAGTTCGATGTGTGGATGAGTTCCTACGAGTTTCAAGATCATTGGATCAATAGTAGCCTCTGCGCATGCGCAAACGTGAAATCCTTCTTACACTTATAACTCCAGAAGTTCTGGACCAATATCGATGAAACTTCTAAGGTTTGTTCAGTTTGATGTGTAGATGAGAACCTATGAGTTTCATGATCATTGGATCAATAGAAGCCTCTGCGCATGCGCAAACGTGAAATCCTTGTTACACTTATAACTACGAGAGTTCTATACCAATCTCGATGAAACATTCAAGGTTTGTTCAGTTCGATGTGTAGATGAGTTCCTACAAGTTTCATGATTCCCGGATCAATAGTAGCCTCTGCGCATGCGCAAACGTGAAATCCTTCTTACACTTATAACTCCAGCAGCTCTCAACCAATCTCGATGAAACTTCTAAGGTTTGTTCAGTTTGATGTGTAGATGAGAACCTATGAGTTTCATGATCATTGGATCAATAGAAGCCTCTGCCAGTGCGCAAACGTGAAATCCTTCTTACACATATAACTCCGGAAGTTCTTGACCAATCTCGATGAAACTTCTAAGGTTTGTTCAGTTTGATGTGTAGATGAGTTCCTACGAGTTTCATGATTCCCGGATCAATAGTAGTCTCTGCGCATGCGCAAACGTGAAATCCTTCTTACACATATAACTACGAGAGTTCTATACCAATCTCGATGAAACTTCAAAGGTTTGTTCAGTTTGATGTGTAGATGAGAACCTATGAGTTTCATGATCGTTGGATCAATAGAAGCCTCTGCGCATGCGCAAACGTGAAATACTTCTTACACTTATAACTCCAGCAGCTCTTAACCAATCTCAATGAAACTTCCAAGGTTTGTTCAGTTAGATATGTGGATGAGTTCCTACGAGTTTCAAGGTCATTGGATCAATAGTAGCCTCTGCGCATGCGCAAACGTGAAATCCTAGTTACACTTATAACTCCAGAGTTCTGGACCAATCTCGATGAAACTTCTAAGGTTTGTTCAGTTTGATGTGTAGATGAGAACCTATGAGTTTCATGATCATTGGATCAATAGAAGCCTCTGCGCATGCGCAAACGTGAAATCCTTCTTACACTTATAACTACGAGAGTTCTTGACCAATCTCGATGAAACTTCTAAGATTTGTTCAGTTTGATGTGTAGATAAGTTCCTACAAGTTTCAAGATTCCCTGATCAATAGTAGCCTCTGCGCATGAGCAAATGTGAAATCCTTCTTACACTTATAACTCCAGAAGTTCTGGACCAATCTCAATGAAACTTCTAAGGTTTGTTCAGTTTGATGTGTAGATGAGAACCTATGAGTTTCATGATCATTGGATCAATAGTAGCCTCTGCCCATGCGCAAACGTGAAATCCTTCTTACACATATAACTCCGGAAGTTCTTGACCAATCTCGATGAAACTTCTAAGGTTTGTTCAGTTTGATGTGTAGATGAGTTCCTATGAGTTTCATGATTCCCGGATCAATAGGAGCCTCTGCGCATGCGCAAACGTGAAATCCTTCTTACACTTATAACTCCGGGAGTTTTGGACCAATCTCAATGAAACTTCTAAGGTTTGTTCAGTTTGATGTGTAGATGAGAACCTACGAGTTTCATGATTCCCGGATCAATAGTAGTCTCTGCGCATGCGCAAACGTGAAAACCTAGTTACACTTATAACTCCAGAAGTTCTGGACCAATATCGATGAAACTTCTAATTTTGTTCAGTTTGATGTGTAGATGAGATCCTATGAGTTTCATGATCATTGGATCAATAGAAGCATCTGCGCATGCGCAAACGTGAAATCCTTGTTACACTTATAACTACGAGAGTTCTATACCAATCTCGATGAAACTTCTAAGGTTTGTTCAGTTTGATGTGTAGATAAGTTCCTACAAGTTTCATGATTCCCGGATCAATAGTAGCCTCTGCGCATGCGCAAACGTGAAATCCTTCTTACACTTATAACTAAGAGTTCATGACCAATCTCGATGAAACTTCTAAGGTTTGTTCAGTTTGATGTGTAGATGAGAACCTATGAGTTTCATGATCATTGGATCAATAGAAGCCTCTGCGCATGCGCAAATGTGAAATCCTTCTTACACTTATAACTCCAGAAGTTCTTGACCAATCTCGATGAAACTTCTAAGGTTTGTTCAGTTTGATGTGTAGATGAGCCCCTAGAGTTTCATGATTCCCGGATCAATAGTAGCCTCTGCGCATGCGCAAACGTGAAATCCTTGTGAACCGTATAACACCCGGAGGACATGGACCAATCTCGATGAAACTTTGAAGGTTTGTTCAGTTGGATGTGTAGATGAGTTCCTACGATTTTCAAGATTCCCTGATCAATAGTAGCCTCTGCGCATGCGCAAACGTGAAATCCTTCTTACACATATAACTCCGGACCAATTCGATGAAACCAATCTCGATGTGTAGATGAGAACCTATGAGTTTCATGATCATTCCCGGATTCGAGCCCTGCGCCGCAAATGAGATGAGTTCCTAACAGTTTCAAGATTCCCTGATCAATAGTAGCCTCTGCGCATGCGCAAATGTGAAATCCTTCTTACACTTATAACTCCAGAAGTTCTGGACCAATCTCGATGAAACTTCTAAGGTTTGTTCAGTTTGATGTGTAGATGAGCCCCTATGAGGTTCATGATTCCCGGATCAATAGTAGCCTCTGCGCATGCGCAAACGTGAAATCCTTCTTACACTTATAACTCCGGGAGTTTTGGACCAATCTCAATGAAACTTCCAAGGTTTGTTCAGATCGATGTGTAGATGAGTTCCTACGAGTTTCAAGATTCCCTGATCAATAGTAGCCTCTGCGCATGCGCAAACGTGAAATCCTTCTTACACTTATAACTCCGGGAGTTTTGGACCAATCTCAATGAAACTTCCAAGGTTTGTTCAGATCGATCTGTAGATGAGTTCCTACGAGTTTCATGATTCCCGGATGAATAGTAGCCTCTGCGCATGCGCAAACGTGAAATCCTTGTTACACTTATAACTCCGGGAGTTCTGGACCAATCTCAATGAAACTTCCAAGGTTTGTTCAGTTCGATGTGTAGATGAGTTCCTACGAGTTTCAAGATTCCCTGATCAATAGTAGCCTCTGCGCATGCGCAAACGTGAAATCCTTAGTTACACTTATAACTCCAGAGAGTTCTATACCAATCTCGATGAAACTTCTAAGGTTTGTTCAGTTTGATGTGTAGATGAGAACCTATGAGTTTCATGATCATTGGATCAATAGAAGCCTCTGAGCATGCGCAAACGTGAAATCCTTGTAACACTTATAACTACGAGAGTTCTATACCAATCTCGATGAAACATTCAAGGTTTGTTCAGTTCGATGTGTAGATGAGTTCCTACAAGTTTCATGATTCCCGGATCAATAGTTGCCTCTGCGCATGCGCAAACGTGAAATCCTTGTTACACTTATAACTCCGGGAGTTCTGGACCAATCTCAATGAAACATCCAAGGTTTGTTCAGATCGATGTGTAGATGAGTTCCTACGAGTTTCAAGATTCCCTGATCAATAGTAGCCTCTGCGCATGCGCAAACGTGAAAACCTAGTTACACTCATAACTACGAGAGTTCTATACCAATCTCGATGAAACTTCTAAGGTTTGTTCAGTTTGATGTGTAGATGAGAACCTATGAGTTTCATGATCATTGGATCAATAGAAGCCTCTGCCAGTGCGCAAACGTGAAATCCTTCTTACACATATAACTCCGGAAGTTCTTGACCAATCTCGATGAAACTTCTAAGGTTTGTTCAGTTTGATGTGTAGATGAGTTCCTAACAGTTTCAAGATTCCCTGATCAATAGTAGCCTCTGCGCATGCGCAAATGTGAAATCCTTCTTACACTTATAACTCCAGAAGTTCTGGACCAATCTCGATGAAACTTCTAAGGTTTGTTCAGTTTGATGTGTAGATGAGTTCCTACGAGTTTCATGATTCATTGGATCAATAGTAGCCTCTGCGCATGCGCAAACGTGAAATCCTTCTTACACCTATTACTCCAGCAGGTCTCGACCAATCTCGTTGAAACTTCTAAGGTTTGTTCAGTTTTATGTGTAGATGAGAACCTATGAGTTTCATGATCATTGGATCAATAGTAGCCTCTGCGCATGCGCAAACGTGAAATCCTTGTTACACTCATAACTACGAGAGTTCTATACCAATCTCGATGAAACATTCAAGGTTTGTTCAGTTCAATGTGTAGATAAGTTCCTACAAGTTTCATGATTCCCGGATCAATAGTAGCCTCTGCGCATGCGCAAACGTGAAATCCTTGTTACACTTATAACTACGAGAGTTCTATACCAATCTCGATGAAACATTCAAGGTTTGTTCAGTTCTATGTGTAGATGAGTTCCTACAAGTTTCATGTGGATCAATAGTAGCCTCTGCGCATGCGCAAACGTGAAATCCTTCTTACACTTATAACTCCAGGAGTTCTGGACCAATCTCGATGAAACTTCTAAGGTTTGTTCAGTTTGATGTGTAGATGAGAACCTATGAGTTTCATGATCATTGGATCAATAGTAGCCTCTGCGCATGCGCAAACGTGAAATCCTTCTTACACTTATAACTCCAGAGTTCTGGACCAATCTCGATGAAACTTCTAAGGTTTGTTCAGTTTGATGTGTAGATGAGAACCTATGAGTTTCATGATTGGATCAATAGTAGCCTCTGCGCATGCGCAAACGTGGAATCCTTGTTACACTTATAACTACGAGAGTTCTATACCAATCTCGATGAAACATTCAAGGTTTGTTCAGTTCGATGTGTAGATAATTTCCTACAAGTTTCATGATTCCCGGATCAATAGTAGCCTCTGCGCATGCGCAAACGTGAAATCCTTGTTACACTTATAACTCCGGGATTTCTCGACCAATCTCGATGAAACTTCAAGGTTTGTTCAGTTCGATGTGTAGATGAGTTCCTACGAGTTTCAAGATTCCCTGATCAATAGTAGCCTCTGCGCATGCGCAAACGTGAAATCCTTGTTACACTTATAACTCCGAAGTTCTGGACCAATCTCGATGAAACTTCTAAGGTTTGTTCAGTTTGATGTGTAGATGATAACCTATGAGTTTCATGATCATTGGATCAATAGAAGCCTCTGCGCATGCGCAAACGTGAAATCCTTCTTACACTTATAACTCCAGAGTTCTGGACCAATCTCGATGAAACTTCTAAGGTTTGTTCAGTTTGATGTGTAGATGAGTTCCTATGAGTTTCATGATTGGATCAATAGTAGCCTCTGCGCATGCGCAAACGTGAAATCCTTGTTACACTTATAACTCCGAGAGTTCTGGACCAATCTCGATGCTTATAACTCCGGGAGTTTTGGACCAATCTCAATGAAACTTCCAAGGTTTGTTCAGATCGATGTGTAGATGAGTTCCTACGAGTTTCAAGATTCCCTGATCAATAGTAGCCTCTGCGCATGCGCAAACGTGAAATCCTTCTTACACTTATAACTCCGGGAGTTTTGGACCAATCTCAATGAAACTTCCAAGGTTTGTTCAGTTCGATATGTGGATGAGTTCCTACGAGTTTCAAGATCATTGGATCAATAGTAGCCTCTGCGCATGCGCAAACGTGAAATCCTTCTTACACTTATAACTCCAGAAGTTCTGGACCAATATCGATGAAACTTCTAAGGTTAGTTCAGTTTGATGTCTAGATGAGAACCTATGAGTTTCATGATCATTGGATCAATAGAAGCCTCTGCGCATGCGCAAACGTGAAATCCTTGTTACACTCATAACTACGAGAGTTCTATACCAATCTCGATGAAACATTCAAGGTTTGTTCAGTTCAATGTGTAGATAAGTTCCTACAAGTTTCATGATTCCCGGATCAATAGTAGCCTCTGCGCAGGCGCAAACGTGAAATCCTTCTTACACTTATAACTCCAGCAGCTTTCAACCAATCTCAATGAAACTTCTAAGGTTTGTTCAGTTTGATGTGTAGATGAGAACCTATAAGTTTCATGATCATTGGATCAATAGAAGCCTCTGCCCGTGCGCAAACGTGAAATCCTTCTTACACATATAACTCCGGAAGTTCTTGACCAATCTCGATGAAACTTCTAAGATTTGTTCAGTTTGATGTGTAGATGAGTTCCTACCAGTTTCAAGATTCCCTGATCAATAGTAGCCTCTGCGCATGCGCAAACGTGAAATCCTTGTTACACATATAACTCCGGGAGTTCTGGACCAATCTCAACGAAACATTCAAGGTTTGTTCAGTTCAATCTGTTGATGAGTTCCTACGAGTTTCATGATTCCCGGATCAATAGTAGTCTCTGCGCATGCGCAAACGTGAAAACCTAGTTACACTCATAACTACGAGAGTTCTATACCAATCTCGATGAAACTTCTAAGGTTTGTTCAGTTAGACTTGTAGATGAGAACCTATGAGTTTCATGATCATTGGATCAATAGAAGCCTCTGCGCATTCGCAAATGTGAAATCCTTCTTACACATATAACTCCGGAAGTTCTTGACCAATCTCGATGAAACTTCCAAGGTTTGTTCAGTTTGATGTGTAGATGAGTTCCTAACAGTTTCAAGATT
>JAVIWC010000332.1:0-18047 GCA_031894815.1 Creontiades dilutus
CGTTAGCAATGAGGAGAGCTTAATTCGTTTGGTTAAAATTAACTTTTGTTTTTCTGTTTTTCACAATCATAACTGTTGATTTATTCTGATTTTGTTGAGCGAAATCAGCTGCTGATGTTTGAGGCCTTACTTTGAGGAAACTTTACTTGAGATTTTGACACTTTTTAAATCGAAAATTTTCTTTTCCTGGTTGTACAGCGATGGAATATTCCGCCTGGAACTGGAACACGGGGCTAGTTACCAACTTAGCTCATGCTTGCACAACAGTTTCTGATGTTTCTTTCAAAATATTTTGTCCACCCTCAAAACAGTGGATTCATCGTGCCTTAATATTTAGATTTAGAGTGGTAACAATCCTAATTCGAACACAGTGTTTCCTCTTTGAGGTCTCAGGACCAACTGACCTTCAGAATAGCTAATGAATTGAAATAACCATAAGTACCTAGATAATTTCTATCGTTTAAAGGACTGACTGGTCCAGATTTGGTAGAAAGTCAAAATCCAACTACTCTGATTTGAATCGTACTCCATTTATGTAGAAGGGTGGAGGAAATCAAATAATACTGAAGAGTGGAGAAGTTAGAAAGTACGGAAGAAGCTGAAGACTCAATTTTTACGATCGGAACTTTATTTTTAGAATTGCCCAACAAAAGCAGAAGCCAGAAGAAGTGCAGCTAAAATAGCACTGATGAATTCAGTTTTCAATGAGCATCCATCCAGAAGAATTTCAGACGATTTCATCGAAAAAGCTGTGCAAGACGCTTGGATGTCTTTCAAAGTAAATAATTAACTTTTACTTACTTATGTGTTCATAATCATGCACCCATTTATTTAGTATTTCATACCCATAAAAATGTGGGTGGGAAGTAACAAATTTAAAAAATTTAAGATTGTAATTCCCTAATTATCTAATAATGTTTTATCGTTGTTCAGGGGGATGATGATAGTCCTAATACGGGTATTGGAGCATTTCGTTTCATGCTTGAAACAAACAAAGGTCGAACTATGCTTGAATTTCGAACTAATGACTGTCTTCCAACTTCTTCACTGGAATGGTAGTCTAAAAGCTATGAGAGAAAGCGAATGCTCCCGCCAGGTAAACATGAATGACGATATTTAATGCTTTTATAATAACTGAATCCCTGGCTACCCTTTAGAATAGCACAACGTAGTGTAGTGTCTAGTTTCATTCTGCTTTTAACTTTTTTTATTTGTTCACTTAACGTTATTCTACATTTGAGTAGGTTTTATCTATCATACAATTTTGAAATGTAAGGTAGGTATTTGTTTCAATTCGGTGAAAACCTAATGAACAGAAATGTTTAATATATCATTGTGAAGTATCACAACCCTCATTCTCCAATGGCCTTTCAACGTCATGTAAGAGTGCAGACCATGAGACATCTATGAGCCTCATAAACAAGTGCTTTCATTTATGAATGTGTTATGAGAAAACAGATAGTCTTCTAGTAAGCGCTATGTCCAAGGAATGTTTACTTAGGGAAACATTTTTGTTTATGGACATCAGATATTTTTTAAATTTAAATGAGCCTACTACAAATCTATTGAACTGCATTCAATTTAAAAGCTGGTAAAATTAAGTTTTACGGTAAATTTAGTTGCTTCTGCATAACTGCTGATTCTTTCTTTTTATATGCTGATATACCTCACTGTGATTATAAATGTTCCATTCCTACGTGAATCGCCTTACATTGCATATCTACAATGTAGATTGGTTGTAGATAATAGAACGGCTAAAATTATGACATAGGTAGTGTTTGAACTCAAGCGTTCTTTTGATTTCTACATCAAGTTTGTGTAAGTTTAATTAGGTTTTGCTGTATGTGATCGTATTTTTCTTTTATTCACATTCTAAGATCGTGAGTTTTTCTCTTTTAAATAAAGATTCCTGCACTTTTTAGTTTGATTTAATTGTATTCCAGGAAGTTGTCGCACACTATTCCAATCGAACTTTGGATGAGGACATGAGAACTCAAATGGCGCTGGATTGGTTGGCCAGAGAGCAAGAGCATGTTGGGGCACTGCAGAGGGAACTGGATAGTGCTGAAAGAGAACTGCAAGCTGCCAGGCTTGCTGGAAGGGAACTGAGGTTTCCCAAAGAGAAAAAAGACATTCTCATGCTAGCCCATAATCAGTCAGCCTCGAGTTTATTGTCATAACTCTTATATCATTTTGTATGTATCTGATAATGGAAAATATATCCATGCCCCTCTAAGATGGGTTAGAATACGTGTACATAAGTTGAAATGTTGTCTTATTTTGGAGACAGTATATATATGACTACCGTCCCAGAATGAGGTCAAGATTTGGTTTGCATTTGCTTTGACCTTGGTTACAATATCCTTCCAACACCAATTTGGCTCTGAAATTCATGTTGCTCAGCATAAATTAGAAAAGAGAGAAAATGTCAAACATATTATGGTTTAGACTCGACAAAAAGGGTGGTTGCCATTGGGAAAGGGCAATGTATACCCAATGAACCTATTGATTAATTATTAGCAAATTGTTTGAAAATTGGTGGTGGGATTTATTATGTATGGATATAAATTATTTATTATCGTTGTTAATTAATTGTTTTGCCAACTTACATTAGTGTTATTTAGTTGTAGTGCAAGCAGGATTTATTGTATTTTGAAAGGGTGCTGTTTTGGATCAAAAACTGGTTTTGATGGTGGGGGGTATGTTCGGAGCCGAAACCAGCCTTCCAGTCCCATTTGGAGGCGTTTGAAGTCGGCGCGAATCGCTAGCGAATCGCTGCGTTTCCCGCTTCTGATTCCTCCCTCCGTTCCCCCTCATATTGCCATCTTTTGCGCTGGAATGGTCATTCCGGATCGTTACTCGTACATGGCCGCATCTTCGTTTCCTCACTTCCCCTTAATTCTCGGTGGTTGTGAATTTTCTAAAAGAATAAATTCTTTATTTCACCGGTTTATATTCTATTCTCGGCTGAGCGAGAGAATCTGTTTCCACTTCGGCGAAGAGGATTTTGCTGCATCGACGGGGGCCCCCTTCATCTCTGGCGACATCGAACACGTGAGTCAGCGCACATTCCTTTACCTAACACATACCCATATTTCTTTGCTGATTCCTCAGATAATTCCAGCGTTCTCCATTTGCGGTTGGAGGGCTGGTCATCATACTGTTCGGCTTTTATCGGAAAAGTCGGACAGTTGGTCGGGACCTATTCCACCTGGGTAAAACCATCGATCCATTCGCTTAAATTCTACTAATAATCAGCGCTCCTAATACAGTCCACTAACGGGGGTACGGGATACTCCCTGCAACTAAGGTTAACTCTATCCTGAGAATCTTGATATAAATTGGACATTTAGTTTCGTAGTTTGAACTTTTCAAACGTCTACTCCCCCCCAAGTTACGCCGTTTCAAGTTATTGACTTGAGGTAGAAGAGGATGGAGTCATGGCCGATTGACGTTTGCTGTTTAAGGTGCCGTCAAAAAAATATCGTGTGAGTGAAGGTGAGAGTAAATATATTCAGGAACCAACCCTTGGACCCCGTGTAAACTCAATAGGGAAGGGTATCGTTGAACAAGTATCGATATTTTGTACCGATACTGTATCGGAAGGTAGGTATCGATGCTCCAAATATCGGTCATGCAAAGTATCGATATATATGAATATCGAGTATCGTTTTCAACATCAATTTCTCAAAATTAAACAGTAGAAACCTAATCGTATCTACTCAAACAGAACAGAAGATAATCTTTGTTTTGATTTTTTGAACCTGTGAGAGGTAAGGTAACAGTAACAGTGGGTACTATACCAGGGCCGGATCTATACATTTTGGGCCCCCCTGCAAAATCTATCCTGCGCCCCGTTAACAGTACGTATGGAATAACCCCAGCCCCTAGATAGTGATTATTATCACATCTCCAACATAATTTGTGTAGCTAATAAGCCTAGTGGTTGTAGGTAAATGTAATACAAGCATTGTTGCGCACACAAGCGAGATTGAATATAGAATCGGCAATAAGTCGATTTTTTCAGTAACGAGATTCTTTTATTTTTGCGGCATATCGGGTATCGATACCCATTCCTAGAACTCAATAGTTCGAAGTCAGACTTCATAACTTGGTTAGCATATTCCCTATGGCCTACAAGTTACAATACTGAATTTTCTGTCACATCGAAATAGTACTCAGTTCAAGTGTGTTTTTCACCTATAATTTTCTTCGGAAGAGGGATCTCATTTGAAATTGCATCGAGTTTAGACGAGAAGGCGGAAAGAGCTTGCCCTGAGTAGATGAAGCCGAGAAGCGAAGGTTGGTAGCTTCAGTTCCCTTTTCTCTCTTAAGCCTCAATCGCCTGAAAGAACGGTAAAATCCACTCAAGTAGGTTGATCAAGTTCTCTTTGAAACGGTGAGACTTAAGACGGCAAACTAGCCTCTTAGCTGCGGCAGCGGCAGTGATTGCCATTCATTCGACCTCTACCTCTCACCTTTTGAAGCCGGAGGGCGCGCCACAAGTAGCTTTCATCGCCTCAAGGGTGAGGAATGTAAGTAAGATCGCTGGCCCGGTAACGGAGACGGCAGGAAGAAGAGCCTGATATTTTCCACCGTTACTTTCAACACTTGAATAGTAAAACGAAGACTATACAATATAATTAAATCGTATGTCAAAACGTAAGTTCAGCCAATCCATTCATAGGAAAGCCCAACAAACGTATTTTCTTATATTTTGCATTTTAGTGACATAATGAATATTCCCAAGACAATAAACCCTTTCAACCAGAACCCATTATTCTTTGTTCATCCGCGTATCGCATCCAGCGGCGATAAAAGAATGAAATAGCGCGAGACGACCAAGTTGGCTTATAAATCTTGCACAGGCAATAAAAGGGATGCGGGTCGGATGACTGGAAGGAGGGAACAAACGGGCAAAGTTACGTCTAAATCCTGCCGAGCACATTTCAAAACAGGAAATATACCAGCAGTTCACTTTCCACCCGGATATTTGTAAATAGACTTATTTCTCGCTATCAAAATCACATTTTTCTTCTGATGCATGGGTGGTTTTTCTCAATTGAGAGAGAAATTGTACTATGGTTCAACAGTACAAATGCATACAATCCACGATAGAAAGAAGAGCGAGAATGGCAATATATTCAAAACACCTCTGTCGGTAGTTCCACAAATAGGACTGTATACTTGTAAACCTTGATTTTTTTCCGCATCAATATGTCTTCTATTACCCCAAAAAGGCATGCTATATGGCTAACAATCAGAGAAATGAAAAAAAAGCCTGGCTCGTGATTGTCGTAAATTTAAGATTTTCGGTTTGTGTAATTCAAAAACATTCGTATACTGAACGAAGCACTGTACTTTAACCGGTTCAACCATAATGACTTCATATGAAGTCAAGGGAGACAAATAACGCACATGCACATGTAGTCAAGGCACCCCTACAGGAAATATGCATAGAGCACTTAGTTCGGTTCTCAACCAAAATATCTATCTGTATTGATTTGTTGATCAGATTTGTGTGCCTCCTGAAATTCAATAATCGCTCTATCACCTGTGAAACACGCACACTCCAAAGCTTAGTAGAAATTCAAACCATGAACGCTAGCCAATTGAATAATAAACCCCAGTGAAAGAATTCGTAGCGTTTAATGGTTATCAGAATACTTCAACCCGTGTATCCGCTGTAAACCCTTTTAGGAGTTCACTCCAGTATCCGCGTTCACTACATCACTAGGTTACTGTAATCAAAACAAAAACAATAATGAACCAAAATAACGCAAATGTTGGCACCATAAATTGGGCCACACATCGGGAATGGTTTGAGCTACGGACCTGGGGATGGGCTAAGTTCTTAAAAAAAAGTCCAAATTTAGGCCGCCTTGACTTTTTTTGAGGTTTTTAGGGATTTTACAAAACTGTGACAACCCTTAAAGGGCACTTTAAATTAAGTGAGAGTGCTGGCTAAAGAATTGGGGCGTTGTCGGACCAACATGGATTTTTCCTGAAAATTTCAGATTTTTTGCTCCAGCCGTTAGGGAGAAATCGTGCGTACGGCGTACGGCGGACGGACGGAAAAATTTTTATTGCAGATTTGGATTCTACACCCTTTGAAACGTAAACCATGAAATTTTCAGGGGGGGGGGGGGCTTAACATTTTTTTTCAAGATCAATTACAATGGTTCATTATTGAATAATAAACCAAAAGAAAACAGCAATGTTTTTACAAACTGATAGGAGTAGAGCTACCATTTGGGTGAAATAAATACCACAGCACAAAAATGTGAGCTGCCTCGGCTGGTCAGCCGACACATTGCGGTGCTTGAAATATGTTGATAGAAGAAACGCAAATATGAATCACCCGAAAGCTAGACTTGTTAATTAAAATCATATCTGATGAAATTCAGAAGGCTAGCAAGGTTGTTTACCAAGAAAACCCCAACACTTACTGATCCACGCATGTGACCATCTTCTCGATAACTAGATGGGTCGTTTCACCGTCTTCCTATTGCTGATAATACAATTATTGAAGGAGACTCAACGAAATCCATAGTAACATCAAATCCTTCTTGCGATTTAATTATTTGGAACGCTAAAATCACTATTACACTGATAAAAGGAATGATAACCTAGTTAAATGGAACTGAACTCCTAACATTTAGTGTATAATGCAGAATTAGGATGATTGGGGTGGGCCTGACGATATGGAGAGAGGAAAAAAAACGTTAACTCGGGAATGTAAGGTGTTAGGGCGATGGAGGGAGTTGAGAGTATTACAGTTGTCTGAAACTTTCAAAAAGGGCGAAAGGCGTTAGGATTGGAGAAGGTTAAAGGAACTCGAGGTATACGGTGGGCAAAGTAGGGTCCAGGAAGAAGAGGGGAGGGAAGAAGTTGTTCCATGATTAATTCACAGTTTCAGCGGGAAAGGGAAGATACGTGAGACAGACAACTTGGGAAGAAGCGAAAGAGCAAAGGGATAGCTTAGATGAGAACAGGCAAGTCTGTTATAACAAGTTGAAATTGCCGCTGCACACAGCTACTCCTTCAGCGCTATAAAGTCACTTGATTCTTCGACGCCTTGACCTAAACCGGAGGAAGCGCCTTTTTGGGTACTTTTCTTTTAGTATAATCTCAATCTATGAGCTCCACAAATGGATGAATAAAATGAATATTCAGGTATCTATTAATTAAGTATCTTTCATTTTATGGTTGTCAGCTGTTCATTTTGTTACACTTCTCACCAATTGAAGTCTCAAGGCCCTTTACTTACTGGCCATGTACTGCATCCTGCCATAGCATTAAAATCGCCGCTGTGAAGAAAATTCTTCGTCTAATGAACGTTAGGGCAGACCGCTATCAAGTGCCTAAAATGTGGGTGATCCATCACGCAATTGGCGTCAACAAGGAGCCTCTTAATCTTAAAACCCTTCAAGACCAACTTCGTTATCAAGCTGTCTGCAAATCCGGTTTCCTGAGTCGTGTAGCTTTTTTTACAGAGTCATCATATCAGGTTGGGCGGTCCATATTAACAAAGAAGTTCAGCTGAGAACATCTGGTTCCCATGTTCTGCTCCAGATTCAAAGGACATCCGATACTTTTAGCCAGCCGTCTTATGGTGTATTGTGTGTACCATGAACATCCAACTCGTACAGTCTCCATGGCAACTAAAACGTCACAAAGGCGCTCCATGATTACCAAATATTCACAAAACTGATCATCATCAATATTTCAAATTCATAAGAGAAGAGTAATTTTTACTTTTCAAGCTTTGAATCATGCAGCGTATCAGAATAGCACACCTAAATGCATAAACTGTCATTGATGTTGTAGGTGGTAGGAAATTATTGATTTTGCGATATTTTACGATAAATCGAGAGTTTCCGGTGAATCTGTTTAAGGAACTCCGAGATGAAAGCTAACAAGAAATCAGAGCGACTTTGATCAAGATACATGCCGATCCGATAACCCTTGATGCCCTGATTCGATTGCGACATCAACTGCCGAATTTGCATTTCACCGCCGTTGATTTTTTCATCATCTCCATCGACTCTTCGACAGTTAACCGACAAACTTTAATCGCCGGACCCACCATCAAGTTATTAGCTATCGGTCTGATATGCCATTCTTATTTTAGCGAATCTCTGTTTAAAATTGGGATTCACATCTGAGATTAACTTCGATTTTATCATGAATTATTGTAACAAAAACAGTTTGGTACTCTAAACGAGATATTGCAATTTTATTCCTATGAAAACGTTAGTGAAGTGCTAATTTTTTAATATTATAAGAGGCAAATAGTGAGAAATTCTTGTGTTAGAGATAGATTTTTAAAGGGCAATGTAGGAGATATGTACATGAAACCTATAAGGTGATTGAATGCTGTTTAATGTATAAAATATTAGATAACGCGGTGGATTGGATACCGCGGAACTACAACTCAATACGAATAATGTAAATTATAACTGTTAGGTGAGAAATATCTGCACGTTATGGGAAGAATTTCATCCAAACAATCATCAAAAATGGCCAACTACTCGGACACTAAACAACCTTGTTGTTGAGCACAAGAATTTCAGAGTTCAGTAAAGCTACCAATTTAATTACGACTCCAGTCAGCTTACCATTCAAACAAAAATATTAGATACATAGTTATAAGGAAATATTACATTTTTTAGCGGTTGGAATGAGTATTTACGATGTAGTTCAAATTTTAAAAAACTGTGAAAAGTACTTCTGGTCCTTCCGCCTTTAACAAAAATAACTTGGGGTTGACGAAGTGAGGGACGGAGCACACAAATTTCCCCACTCGGGGGGTTAAAGATTTTGTTCCTCTCTTGTAATCAATTCCAACAAAAAGAATCCACTAAGCAAATAAAAATAATTAGGTCATGGTGTTTCTCCGATGTTGGTGGAGGAGTGTTGGAACCCTCGAAAGTAATCGAGCAGTTGACGTCTGTTTGTACAGGAACCCGAGACGGGAGGCCACCTCTAACGCGGAGGAGGCTTTCGCATTAATGGAAAACCATTATGAAAACGGAGCCGTTTCCTCTTAATTGTAAACCAACCGGAGGCGGACGGTTTCCGGCCTAACTAGACTGACCCTGAGAGAAGCCCCCCGCCTTCCGACGGCCCATTCAGGGTAAAAGAGGGTACAGCCAGCTGGGAAAGGGATCTTCTGGATTCCCAGTCGTCTAACGATATGTAAATAGACGACGGCTATATGGAAAAATGGAGGGGAAAACTGATTTACTGAGACCCAAGTGGCACCACTCCACAAACTGAAAGGAACAATAAAAACCGCAAAATACGTGTATGCAGGAACAGATATTCATATCCACCATACAACGTAGTGCCTCATTTCATGAATAAGTAAGACAGGTGCTTGACAAACCTTCATACAACCCATAATGGAGTCTTTCTTGGTTGACCTGCGAAGTTATCAAATACACCAGAACCATGTGGCACCGATATTCGAACTGAAGCGAACACAATAAAAACCTCAAAATACATTTATATAGGAACAAATCGTGGGGTTCCGAGTAAAAGTGACCAAGTAACATATGCAAAATTTTACAGGGGAGCGATCTGAAGTTTCACCTATTTTCTTCTTACGAACACTGGTTGTGTGATGTCTCATCCGACTATGTTTCGATTTTTCTTTATCCTGTAGGTATTTAGCTAGTGCCCGCCTAGGATATCGTGCTTCAAAATTCACTTCAGATTAAATAAGAGCTGTTTATTCGGAAAACTCTATTTGATCATTTTTACCTGCCTGGAGTTTCAAGCTTTACTCATTTGGTCAATTCAATTCTTCGAAAATCAGTCGCATAGTTACATGAAATTGAGGGATTGAATAGTTTTTTCGTTAATTTATCGTGTTGCCAAGCATCTAAACAACAATGACATACCTATTTCTGTTAGAGAAGGTTATCCATTACCTATCACTGTAATTGGTCATTTTCACCTGCCCACTATGCAATCTTACACAGTAAAAGTGATCAAATGGCAATTGATAACATTTACATGCACCAGCCAGAGTACATTTATAATCCATCTCGTGTTTTGTGGTTGAGTTCAAATGCCATTTGGTCACATAAAACTCTTTGGCTCAGGCAGGTAAAATCTATTTTCAAGTATTTCTTGTACATCAGTTTGAAGATAACGTTCTTAGCAACAACACACAGTAGACAACGTTCCTTAGTACCGAAATGACAAAAAAAGCTCATTTTGAAAAAAATGTTACTTGGTCACTTTTACCCGGAACCCCACGAAATATTTATATCCACCATACAATTTAGTGCCTCATTTCATGAATAAGTCAGACAGGTACTTGACCAACCTCAGTACAACCCATAATGGAGTAGGTCATGATAGACCAGCGAAGTAATTAACTACACTTGTAAGGGGTTGCAAAACTATCTTACTGTTTATCTTCCTATTTTGATGATTTTCTATTGTGACTGAATGTTTTGGTTTGTTTTTTCGACGATAAAACTTTTTTTTTTTGTCAAAATGTATTTGATTATTTAAGTTTCAAGACACCATATAGATCAAGTATTAAATAAATTCAATCATAATTATAAATGCACTTTTCACTAAGTGATAAGATTCTAATACACTACCTATTTCGACTTTTTTTCTACGATTGTGCCAATCCATTATCGAAAAAGTAGTAGATTCTTACATGCTCGATGCAAGGACCAACAATCGTTCTATATTTTATGTTGTACTAACATTTTTATATTTGTGAGAAGTAAATGTAATATTTTTCTTTCCATCCCAAAACAAATTGAAGTCTCCAGACGCAAAACTTGAAAAACTTCCGAAAATACCAGCTCTCCTAAAATGGAATAATTTAAAACTTTAGGGCGTCATAAATAAAACGATGCGCAAAACAGTATTAGTAGTTGGCGTCCGCTTGAATCACGACTTCTGAACCATAAAACTGGCTGAGAAAGAGAAAGAGATAATAATCACATAAATGGCGCGTGATATCCTCTCTAAGTGGAGAATCTTCTGTATTTATTATTCTGGCGGATGTCCAAAAGGGCGTACTTTTTAGAGGCGCCAAGAATCTTCTAAAAGACCTTTGATATAGGCTACTCTAATGGGACATTAATGCGGTTTCTAACGAAAATCCAAGGGAAATTAGAATGATCGATCATACACAACCTAGGTGTAACTTCATGAATTCACGCTACCGAAAGAAAATAAACAAATGAAAAAAGAGCACTTACCTAAACCATAATAACCTGTTATTATTTTTGAAAATTGTTTCAAGTTCCAATAAACTTGATTGTTTTACAAAGGAAATCCTCAGTAACAATATCAGTTAATTCAATCGTTCTAGTTGGTGAGGGGGATTTCACAAGGTTTACTGAAATTTCCATTCACTCTCAGGTTGACGTTAATTTTTCTTGGTTTATCCCATAGAAAGAAGAAATATGGATGTATATCAACCTGGGTAGTCCCATTCGATTTTTTGATATTCGACTTCTTAGTCCCACTAAGTACCAAATTTGGGTACTAATTCTTTGTGTTCATAGGTACTAAACATTGTTATTTTGGAGACGTTTTTCCTGCGGCTCGCATTTCACGGATGGAATAAAGGGAAAACGCCCGATAATGGATAAAGCCACCCATTGAAAAACGGAAGAAGGAGCAAAACATTCATCCGATACCCGTGCCAATTGGTGGAACGTTTGAAATTGGAAATTCTATAGGAAATGGATATAACTCATCTTTGTAAAAAAAAAATGATCGGAAATGGAATTTCTTCTAGCTGCTTGATAACGGGAAAAAATGGAGAAACGTGAGGCGAACTGGCTCCCTGAAATTTGTTATTCAAACGTTGAGCATCGAGTGGAGTAACAGGATGGTTGGAGTAACCGAAGGCAAGCTGAATGAAAATGAGGATGCTTGTTCCACTTTAATTGACGGCAAAGGGTATTCAAATTAAGATCGACGAAACGTTAGGAAAGGCTATAAATAATTTTCTTAAAATTGTATTGGTTGGATTTCCATACCCACCACAATTTGGTTTTATTATTTTTAATTATAAACCCTTTTAGTTGATAAAGAATAACAACTATTCCCGATCCGATAATTTCCTGTTCAAGGACTAAATACACCAAACCGATGTACATGAAACCCAAAAATAATATTCGTAACTACTTAATTCTACAGCTGTACTCCCATACTTCACCCTGCAGCTTTCCTTTTTCATTTACCATGTAAATATCTTAGAGTGACGGTCCATAATGTTCCTTATTACACTAGAAGTAATGACATTGAATTTGATATTGGGATCAGAAACTCGGAAATCCATTACACCATTACACTCAAAAGTATCGAGGAATGAACCCAAAGGATAGACAGTAAACGTCAAACGTTGAAGTACATTGCACATAATCACCTGGATGAGTAGTTTGCGTTGCCATTAAATAAGCTAAATGTAGGGAGAAATTTGAATTCAAATTAAACCCAACCTAATACTGACGATTTATGATAACATAACCAAAATAAATGGACGGCTTACCTATCATTATTGAACATTAACTCCAATAAAGGGGGGCCATACACACAAGGATCTTTCACGCGTGCGATGGTTGCGATGGCCAGTTTGATGTAAATCACACTCTCTACCGTTTGAAAGGTGAGCTGAACACGGAATAGAGTAAACAAGGAACCAGTCAAGGGAGAATCTGACAAGGGACCTCCGGCACTAATAAAAGATATTAAAATCCAGGGGTGAGGGAACGGCGTTTTTCGATACTGACGCTTGAAATGCTGATACAGCCTTATCGTATCCAAGACTTGGGAGGTATTGAAATGTGAAATGTGAAAAAGCAACAGAGCATCTATGTGGCTCGTTTACTCCTTTAGTGGTCTCCAGATACACTGTAATTCACACAGAATTTGAGATTTTTAAATTGAATGGCGCGCACTTGAGTTAATATATGTATTACGATGTTTGTGTATTTCGGCGGAAAACAACCTGATACATTTTTTTACCAGAAAATGGTTATTCTAACGTTTACCGTACATTACTGATGTTTCATTAGTGAGTGGCGCTTATTTTCAACTACAATGAATTCGCCTACCACCACAAAACGCCGGAAATTCTTCCACTAGGGTTTATTTTTCAATTGGCTTGCGTTCACGATTTGAATTTTCACTAAGCTTTGGTGTGTGCGTGTTTCACAAGAAGAGCAACATAGAAACCGTCACACTGGGTTGAGATCCACCAGCATCACCGAAACAGGAACAAGTACCTTTCACCCTAACTGCAGAAACATCCGATAGTGAATCTAAGAATTACTTCTACTGATAACAAATTGAGCCTTCCACCCCTCACCTTCCCTTCCTCTTGATTCATTACATAATTATGAATTTTGAAACTTTGTGTGAAAATATAACTTCATTATAGGATCATTGTATGATGAAATTTGCTACGAGTTCATTCTGATGCAGTGCAACACTCTTGCGACCTTTCCTTACCGGTAGTTCCGATACCATTCCCTTATACCCTGTGAAATGTGTAAATTGGGTAGATTGATGTTGTGATAGATGGGAAGAGAAACACGCAAATGAAGGCTCACATATCAATTCACTCTACTTCATTTGAAGCTTGTCCAGAGTTTCGTCACCTCTTCCTTCATCCAGTAACTTCGTTCCCCATCAGCCCCACCATCCTTCATTAGGGAGTGGATTGGGGCTCCATTGAGTTGGCTGCCCGAGGCCTAGCAGAAGTTGGTTCAGTTACCCTAATGAATGGACCCTGACTGGTCGGCAATCCCGTTCATTTTCTCAACGATCCCATCACCAAAATGTAGTTGACTTCCCCTGTTGAAGTATTGATGTTTAATATAACCATTGATACAAAGATGTATTAATTTTCTAGTAATGATGGCGTAATATTTTATATTTGTACAAATTTCTTCAAGGCGTGAGTCTTTTGGTTTATTATTATGTGGTGAACCAATATAAACGATATTGTAATCCGATCTAAACCCTTCTATAAAAGGGCGAAAGGGTGGATTTTATTTTTTAGATTTCCAGATCTTGAAACGTGAAACATCAATTCTTTAGGGAGGGCAAAAAACCATTTCTTGGTCGATGACAAAGGTTCATTATGGGATGTTGGTTTGCTAACGTCTCAAGTTACGTGGAATCCAAAAAACTAACTTTTAATTGGGTATGATATCTGATACCTCGTTTCCGTCGTCGAACTCCGGGTGGAAAATTAAGGATATCGATAGAAATAAAATTGATGGCTTTTCCTAGAAAAATACAAATACCGGAATGCTGTACATAAGTTATATTCTTCCCTCAATTTATTATAAACCTAATATGTCGCCAAAAAATAACCACATTGCTCCATTTTGGTTTATTGTTCAATAATAAACCATTGTAATCGCTCTTGAAAAAAAATTCTAACCCCCCCTGAAAATTTCATTGTTTACGTTTCAAAGGGTGTAGAATCCGAATCTGCAATAAAAAATTTTCCGTCCGTCCGCCGTACGCAAGATTTCTCCCAAATTGATCAATCCAAATAGATATTTTGGTTGAGAACAGATTTACGTGCTCTATGCATATCTCCCGAAATTCAATAATCGCTCTATCACCTGTGAAACACGCACACTCCAAAGCTTAGTAGAAATTCAAATCATGAACGCAAGCCAATTGAACAATAAACCC
This sequence comes from Creontiades dilutus, assembly GCA_031894815.1. Lineage (NCBI taxonomy): Eukaryota > Metazoa > Arthropoda > Insecta > Hemiptera > Miridae > Creontiades > Creontiades dilutus. The sequence continues at coordinate 14,701 of JAVIWC010000332.1, forward strand.
CAGTGAAAGAATTTGCAGCGTTTTTACTAGTAAACCGTGACACCGCATTTTAAACTCAACTGTGTCAACATCAAGCAAACTGTGATTCATTGAACCTGATTAGCACACTAGTTTGACTCAAATGATCTAACTATTTAGTATTCGTTGAAAATAAGGATTTATAACAACAATTTACAACATTTAACGATTATTCTGAAGTGGGGATTGAAAAAATAAGGACATATAGTCCCAGTGTTCCCCTCATATTTCCATTAGTTTATTCTATTCACTACTTGTGAAACTGCGGACATCGTGGTCCATCGTGGTGTTGGAAATGAGCTGAATTCTCGCGTTCTTTGCTAGTTCAAAAAGGTGAAAGGTACGTATCAGAGAAATGTTGGTTCTCCCGTGTAGGATCAAGAGCATAAATCAATGTTGATGGTAATGACCCAAATGGAAATTCCTGCGAGGAGCAGGGCTCGGCAGATGTGACTATTTGGTAAAGCGTTGCGCCGCGTCGTGCGGATGCAAATTCTGGGATTTGATTTAAACGAGTGCCCCTCCAACCCTTTCAACGGGAGACAATCTGTATTCGGTCGACGTTCATGGAAGGAAGAGAGGCGTGAACAACGCGCATTGTCAAGTGTGCATATGCAGTTTGTTACAATCGGCACAGTTCCACGACTTCCGCTCGCACTCGAACCTTTCATACACACAAATAGGGAACATAATCTCGCAAATTGAACAACCTAGAACTGAAAACCATCTACATAATCTTTCATGAAGGGACAGTTTCCAACTTCATTGCTATCAATTAGAGCTTTATACGTTCGCTCTATTGTTATAGACTTGACATGTACAGAGTTTTCGATCTCCTGATTGCTCATCGTATTCGGATATGTCACAGAATGAGTGAGTTACGATCTCAGAGCTCTCACATGCTGATGGATTGAAGAACGTCTCCCTATCAATCAATGTGACTGTCAATGACGATTAATCATTACAAAGAACCTATAAATGCAGTAAGAAAGAACTTGAGAATAGAAAGTGTTAAATATAAAACCCATTTTTTTAAATTTATGACTCTACCTTCCAGGTCACGCAACAATTAAAAAAACTCTGCCAGTGGGTGTGGCACATAGCTTCCTCGTATCCATAACATGACTGTATAGATCATTGAAAATTATTATTGACTAAAGAACTTCGTTCAATTAGGCGAAGTAAATGTTGAATTAGGGTAAATTTATTGTTATGCAGGAGCATACTTGAGAAAATAAAGGTAGGCATGTTCAACTATTGAACAAACTATAAAATATAACAAATCCGAACAATCCCTGAAAATTTCATCGAAATCAGTCATGAACTCCCGGAGTTATGCGTGTAACAAGGATTTCACGTTGGATTGAAGGAGACCCTCTCGGCATGATGATGTATGCGGTAGGTACACTGCCACTCGCAAGAAAGTTAAAGCAACACCTAGAAGGAACAGACTGCGTCCAAAACTGGTATGCTGACGATGCAGCCTGTGTGGGAAGCCTGACCAGTATTCGCCGGTGGCTTTCACTTCTCCAAGTAGAGGGGCCAAAATGGGGTTACTACCCCGAACCTGGCAAGAGCTTCCTCATCATTATTCCCAACCTGTTCAAGCAAAACGCGATTACGTCCGATCAAAGATAAAAGGTTGGATTGAGAGTGTTTCAAAGATGTCCGAAGCAGCAAAGCAGAGCCCACAGGCAGCCCACACAGCATTCACCAAAGCTCTTCAACGAGAATGGGCATACACGCAGCGAGTGGTAGGAGGATTTGGAGACGAATACATAGCGCTGCGTGACACAATACGAAACAAGCTGGCACCAGCCCTTCTTGGCCGGGAGGCAGGAGTTTTACAGGAGCTTCTTGAATATCCAACAAAATTGGGAGGCCTTGCTCTCGAAAATCCTGTCATGACGGCCTCCAAAGCTTTTGAGGTATCCAGAGAAGCCACTGCGCCACTCATTCAAGCTATAAAAAGTGGCAGCACGCTAGATGTTGGACAATATGAAGGTGCTGTGGTGTCAAAGTTGCGAGAAGTGGCTACACAACGTAAAGCCACTGAGCTTGCAGCCAGCGAGCAGCTCCTGGCAACACTACCCACAAGGCAGCAAAGAACCATTCGAAGGACAAGAGAGGCGTCATAGAACCAGTTTTACGTGACAGTGCTGACGGCAGCCCCGGCTTGGTAGCGGACATGAAGGTCCATGGCGTGTGGGACCGTGAGAGACCTGCGTTTTTCGATACCCGCGTTATAAACGCTGACGCAGTCTCTTACTCCTCCATGGATTGGCCTACCGTCTCCCGGCATGCAGCCCAAGCCAAACACGCAAAATACGATAGAGTCGCTGAAGACCTGAGAGGGTCTTTCACGCCACTCGTCGTTTCATGCGATGGCGCATTACATAAAGAATACGAAGCCTTCCTCAAGAACGTTTCCTTACGCCTCGCCAACAAGTGGTCAAAATCCTACTCCCAGGTGATGATGTGGGCACGAGTGAAAACTCAATTCTCGGTTCACCGAGCAGTCTCCATGAGGCTAAGGGGCCCTAGGAAACACGTACGAGGACTAGGACTAGAGGACGGAGCAGCAATTTGGCTACCGGAAGACTAAAATCACACACACACACACACACACACACACACACACACACACACACACACACACACACACACACACACACAACGTACCTACTTACATACCTACATAGATATATATATATAGTTAGGAAAAAAATGAAATCAGATTAGTTTGGCAAAATCAATTTGAATTTTTGGCATACTATCAAATTGAAGTTTTTGGCAAATTAATTTGAACCTTTGGCACGAATCACTTCTAATATTTTTGGCATCTCAATTTAAACTTTCGGCGACTCAATTTCTACTTCTGGCTTCCATACCACCTCGAGCTTTTGGCATATCAATTTATACTTTTCACAGATACCTCGTCCATAATTTTGGTTGATCCTAATATTCGCGGATCTCGGCACTTTTTCACCCAAGATGATTTTTTCCCTTTCAGGAAGAACCTCGGGGCATGAATTTAACAGACCAAGTAAAGCATGAAATTAACTTGTATTTCCGTTTAATTCATAAAACGCGGAATTCAGAAACAACTATGTACAGAAGTAATTCAAAATAAGGGAAAGCCCGTGACAAAACAGCAAGGAAAGTTTCACTGATTACATCATAAATTAGTCTTCAAAACTATTATCCAATAGGATTAGTAAATCTCCACTAGCTTGATTAACCTATTGAAGACATGAATTCACGATTTTTAGTAAACAACTACAACTAAATGAAACGACATCAATATGTTGGAATCTTTTAAAAAAAAT
>JAVIWC010000333.1:0-180109 GCA_031894815.1 Creontiades dilutus
CGAGGTGGCCGAGGTTGAATTATCTTGTACACAGCTCCGCTTCTTGTTTGTACAAATTCCTTCGCTCCGCTTCTCGAAATATTTCGCTCTCATCATAGGCGCAAGTTCTTCAACAGCTGAAATCTTCCAAAATGTTCCCGTCTCTGATGCTTCTTTTGCGGTTAGGCCAACATGCGCCTTCACTCGGAACACCACTTCTTGGTTTTGCTTTTTGCATTCGTTCAGAATGCGGAGTAGGCCATTGTGTTTCACTATCATCTTCCGCCTCTGTGTGCTTGTGGCTTCTGTTTACTATCAATACAATTTTCATATTCATCGTATTTTCACCTTCCTTATGTGTTGCCCAGGTGATCAGAACTAAGGACACTTCTGATGAGACTTACCAGGCTTTGATGGCGTGGGGGAAAGCTGTTGGAAAGACGGCGATCACTTGCAAGGACACCCCTGGCTTTGTCGTCAACCGACTGTTGGTGCCACAGCTTGCTGAAGCTGTGAGGATGATGGAAAGAGGTAAATCAGTTAGCTTTTGAATTGAATATCCATTTTGTTATGTATGGTTGTGACATACAGATGTTTCGGATTGTCAAATGAGCCCTCATTGATAGCGAGAAGATAGTGATTTTTGTTTCGAATTTCACTATTATTTTCATGAGAATGTGTAACAATAAGGCTACGGAATGGGCACTTGCCCCTCCCATTTGAGGAGATTACGCACCCAGAGGATAAAAGAAGCTGAAAGGAGTCAGGTTTATGCTTAGGTGTTAAAGTTTGAAGAATCGAGAAGAGGGAACTATCCACATCCATCACAAACGAAATGAATGAAATATATTTTTGACGCAGCTGAATCTGTCGTATTACTTGGAATATCAAAAGGTTGAAAAATCTTGATGTTTGTGCAAGCATTTGATTTTGATCTTATCAATACTTTCTCAAAATCATAAACGCTGTTCTTTAACAGTCAAAGAAAATAGGATGATTTGACTGCGTGTATTGAGCGAGTATAAGAACACACCAAACTCCTACACGTTGGCAAGAGTACGCTAACATAAAGAAACATCTTCATTCTACTAGGCTAATAACCATCTTAACATGATGTGCATATCGTCAATAATATCTATAACAATCCCAATATTACAGCCGTGATACATCCACACAACTTGGTATGGTTGGGTTCTGTTTTATCATAACTATTGTTTTCTAGTCAAAGTTTTGACAGCGGAAGCATCGTTTTTACTTTCGAGAAATGAACGATTTTGTTTCGCCAAAATCAAAACAACACACCCACATCTTACGTTTAACACCAAAATTACTGATTGGCTACTAGGCAAAAACCGTAGGGAACTGAAAACAATGGTCGGCCTCATAACCGGCTTGGTACCCCTAAGGTTCCACCTACACCGCATTGGGGTCACACAAAGTACAACCCTGTGCAGGCTATGTGAGGAGACTGACGAAACGGCATCCCACATAATATTTGAGTGCCCAGCACTCGCATCTCGCAGATTTGAACTCTTTGAGGCACAAACCCCAATGAGGTCCATTCAGAGCGAACAACTAATCAAGGGTCTCAAACCCCTCACCAAGGGGCTGAATCTCCTTGATTAGAAGCGGAACTCCCAGGAAAGTACAATAAGCCAACAGGCTCCCAAACCCCCACGCTGAGAGTTTTAGTTATCATCTACGTTTTATGTCATTCTGAACAATGTGGTTTCCTGCCAGTTTATGCGAGTCTGTCTGAAAAGTCTTGTAGCAATAAAGTTCCACAGTTTTCATCCGACTTTGATGACATTTTCAGGGAGCTTGGTTTAATTCTTTACTCCGTGCACGTGCAAATTTAATATCCATCAAGCACCTTTTGCTCATCAGTCTTTGTCATCAGTTCTCACTCAAAGTCGTAGGGAATGTACTATTTTACCATTCCAAACAAAATCATTGGTAGCTTCGCCGCATACAAGCATGTGAAATCCTTGTAGCAGCTGTTATTTTTAGTTTTCATCAGACTTTAATATAATTTCCTGGGAATGTGCAGGATGAATTGAGAATTAGTCAAAAAACAAGTTTCTCCTGCCCTTGTGCATATGTAAAATCCATCTGACATAATTTTCGATTGCTATTGTTCGATTTCGCTCTTTCACAGGAGATGCCTCGTTCCAAGACATCGACATTGCGATGAAATTGGGTGCTGGTCATCCAATGGGACCGTTCGAATTAGCTGATTACGTGGGCCATGATACCACTAACAGCATTATCGAAGGTATGTATATCTGATTATGAATATCTTTAGTGAAACTCCCGCTTGACATGACATTTTAAGAACATTGGTCTCTTAGTCAATTATATTCTCGTATTCAATGGCTCCTTCATTTTCCTTAGGGTGGCATCAGAAGTATCCTGAAAACCCTCTCTTCGAGCCCGTGAAATCTCTGCAGAAGCTGGTCAAAGAAGGTAAACTTGGTGTCAAAGCCGGTGAGGGATTTTACAATTATAAAAAATGAGGACGTAGCTCATTGTTCAAAACTCAAATCTTTAGGTAAGAAAAGAAAAATCATCGGTCAAAAGTCATCGAATTCATTTCTGTGTTTGATACCGACTGCTACAGAAAAAGTCTCCATATTGAGTTTGTAGGCTTGAAAAGGCCGAATCACTCAGTTACAGCAAATCAATTTAAATGCGCCCAATCCCAGAGAAAGAATATTAAGGAATCTTTTCTTCTATCTTACTGTGTACAAGATGTTGTCGTGGTCTCTCAGAGAAGGTTTGTATACCATTGGTGAGCTCTAGTCTTCAAAATACAGGAACTTAAATGCTGGCGACCCTTGTGTTGCTGTTACAGAAGAAACTGTCCAGAGTCTTTCTCCGACGAAAAAATATCACATTAGGGATCCACCTGGGTAATCCTGAATCCTCGGCATCTTTTTCAGTCCACAATAACGGGTAACATACAAAATATGTGAAAAGGTTAAGGTTTCGGAAACTTTCGGCATTTGTGGCTGATAGATTTCATTTAAATGAATCGAATGAAACCACCCAGACAGGATTCATCCATTTGCTTTCCCTTGAGGTACTAGGCCTAGACAAACGAATGTCAACATTTGGGTGAAAAAGAGCACGTTCTATTTGGCCTGGCAGTAGCAAAAATGAGCTCATAAACTCCGACGGTCGAACCAGCAGGGGTAATTACAATTGAATTTTCTTGTCAAGAATTTAATCTAATTTATAGTACAATATCCACCTTGGTATACGAATCTTTCTCGATAGATCTACATCAATGTTTCATTATTTGTTCGTTTAGTATGTCCACCCCCTTTTACTTTTCAAAATAATTCCAACTACTGATAGCTTTTCCATTATCGTTGCCGAAAATTGTTGTAGTTATCATTTTACACCAGGCAGAGAAAATGGCATTGAACTGGTTCAAGAAAAATGTATGTTAATGATTGAATTTCTATGAAAATCAAAGTGCTCAATCCTAGATAGGCCTGTAATGTTAATACTCGTAGGATGTTACACATTTTTAAAAATTAAGAACAGGGTTTATAATGCGTGACCAATCTTCTATATGTTCGTCTCTAAGACTTAACTGTACAATTTTTTGAAAGAACTATGTTGGTGATGATGACTATAATATCTGAAATTCTTCACTTCTCGAACATATTCAGTATACGATAATTTACTAAAAAAGTGATATCAAATTATGCGTTGTACCTGTAATAATTTACCTCATTTTTCACCTGTAATATAATTTTCATTTGACAGCTTGAAGATTGTATTTTAAAAATGTCAGAAATAATAGTAACAAATTATATTTTTCTATCATATTAAAATATATTCTGAAATTTATTGGACCTGCTTCATTTCATTTATTGTGAACCCTCACTCAGCATCCCAATTGACATCCTGGCAGATGAGCGTCTGCAGACAAATACATAGAAGGAGGAACGTGAGCAGAACCTATAAGAATGGCAGAGGAGTTGGGTTCAGAAACGTAAAGGGGTGATGGGTTCAGTCTTGCTGATAGAAAGACAGTTTTTGGTGGATAGAGAAAGGGCATGAGGAGGTTGGGGATTACTTGAAAAAATGCCTTTTGGGTTACGAGTACTACCCCTCTTTCTTGAAGAAGATGGGGAAAGTGGCCAAGGCAGGATGTGTCTATTGACATGGGAGCACCTGAGGGAAGAGGTTACAGCAGAGCTTGGCAGCTGAACCTTGAGACGTTCGTTGCTGAAATGCTGCCTGAGACGGGGGATGCCAATAATCCTGCTGATCATACATACGAGGGTCATCCAGAAAGTAAGGTTACAAACTCCCTGCAAGGTGCACAGAATTTTTTTTTTTTGGGGGTTGGTATTACTGCGTGTAGGGGGGTTCCTAGTAGTCACAATAAGCACCCGCCCGCATCAGTCTGTTACGAAATGTCGTCACAACAGCCTACTCCGTCAACCTCTGCAGGGACCGTTCGCTCCACCTACAGCCGATGCGAAATTCGGGTGTTCATCGAGTTCCTCACTTTGCGTCGCGAATCTGCCTCTGAAATCCATCGTCAGCTTGTGGAAACTTATGGACCTGAGGTAATGTCCCGTCAGCATGTTTTCAAGTGGGTTAGGCTTTTTAAGGAAGGTTGCTCCACACACGACAAAGAAAGGAGTGGGAAGCCGACTCTCATTTCAGAAGAGCTTCTCCAGGAAACTGACAATCAAATTCGCAGTAATCGGCAGCTGACCCTTGATTGACACCCTTCATGAAATGTTCCCAGACATCTCGCGAAGCCTTATGGGTGAAATTGTGTCGGAAAAACTGAATTACAGGAAGTTGTGTGCAAGATGGGTCAAATAATAACAATAAGGAAAAAGCATTATTCCTCATCAGAAGCCTGCAACTGCTTTTGTTGTAAAACGTTGGAACTAACTTGAGTGAAAACAAATGAATAAAGGAACATGGGAATTAATTTTATTATTCCATCACATTACTTGTAAATTGTTATAATTGTACGTGTTACAATAAAATATAATCTATTTTAACGGGGAAAATTAACAGAACGCAGTTTAACGTTGTGTTCGCCAAAATAAAATATCTCACGTAACAAATACTTGGAAGTTACCTGTTCAATCTCGTATTAGCCTAGCGATTCTATTATTTCGTCTTTTTTATACTCGGCTAGAATTGTATAAACTAGATTTAAATACGTGCTATTAATCAAATACATACAGGAAAATATTGAATAGATATTCTACGAAGAAAATTCTCTTGCCACAGCAATTGATAAGTGTTCATGCTTGTAACTAATTCTTGAAAATGAAATCGCAATCAAAATAAATTATAATAAAAACACGAATAACAATCCTTACTTTGGTCGATGAGACAAAAATTAACAAGTACACAATCGCTCTAAAATTACAAGGACCTTTCTAACTTCTGGACTTGGAAACACAAGCTTGTAAAGCTAAGAAAATATCACTTCCTACAAATCTTTGAAATAAATCGATAAATAGGCTGAAATACGGGAACTTACAAAATATTGGAATAAATAATTTGAATTTAGGCCAATCGTTGCTTGTAGCTGTAACAAAATTTGTGATGCCTAGTGGCCATTACTTTGATAATTTGTAAGGAACTGATGTGTTGAACATATATTGATTGAATTAGAAATAATTTCCGATTTCAACAGAGCATTGCTTATTTCGGTCTAGATAGATAATAACAGAGTTGTCAAGTAGCTAATAAAAATATAAATTAGACATTAAAAATGGTCATTCTCGTGTTTTGTATTGTTACAAATTCTTGATTTGAATATTTTCGTCAATTCACACTACTTTTATAAGTAGTGATTTATTTCAATAAAAGCCAGAACTTTTCTACTTTTCAGTATGGCAAGATCATTTTTTGAATATGTAGCCTGATATGTAAATGAATATCATTCTGGATTTTCCATATTATTATCAGTTGAAGGTGGAGGTGGATAACATAAACTACAATTATTATACGTTAAAATTGACTTATGACTCTTCCTCTCTTAAGCTGATAACGTTGGGATTGGCTTGATCATTTAATTATCATGGTCCCAACCTTCAAATTCTAATAAGCTTTGTTGTTTTACGATCAAAAGTAGATATTGTGAGCATCGCCCGCCGATAACAAGTTGACATGAGGCCAAGATGTATTATAATGGTTATTGAGTCTATTTTATGAGTTACATTCAGACATATCAAGGTGGAGCAAGTTTCACTACAGAAAAAAAAACGGGACAGTAGACCTCTGGTTCTACAGCGAAAAAATAACAAAGGCGAAAAAATTGCCTATGCAACCTACAAATATGGGATTCTAGCTCAGAGGAGGGGAGCTAGTAAACAGAGATGAAAGTGGGGGGGGGGGGGGGGGGCAGGTACACTAATGACCCCCTCGGAAAAGTGGTGATGCCGGGATAACAAAGGGCGGAAGGAGCCCACCCGAAGGTTAGTTGAAGGAGTGTTGAGCTGGGGCTGGGTGCGGAACTGTCGGGGTCGGTACATTCGCTAAGAACTGGATTGTACTCCTATTATTAATTAAATGATAAAAAATTCTCGTACATTGATTAGTTTCAGATTTGGCAGATAGAAAATCGGATAAACTATACAAAAAACTGCATCTAGATCATCAAAATTTTAGCCGTCACAATTACCTTCCACATTCCATATGATTTACAACTATTTGTGTGTGTGGTTTCAGTTTTTTTTACCATTATCGTTGCATGCAAAGTGAGACTTAAAATTAAATTTGGTACATATGCCACAAATCTACTTTTGATCGTATTTTTCAGTGATCTTATCGTCTATCTAGGAAGTCAACAATCTTTCAACTCTCAGTACGTTACTTATCTTATCAAAGTGTTTCTAAAATGCTCTAAAGCAACAAATCTACTCCGTTTCTACGTAACAGCATAACAATAAAATGTCTTTATTCAATAATGGTAAAACAATAACGTTCTAGATGTACACTGTACAATGAAAGCTAGATAAGTTTGGTAACTCAACTCGTGGAGGAAATAAATAAGACGATTTCCACCAGGATATCATAATATGGCCTTACCTATTAGAAATCAACAATTCAGTATACCAAAATATTTCAAAAAAGCGTTACCGTCGTGGTACTCAACCAAACGATTGCTCAAAAGTGTAACACTTTAAGCTGTCCAAACATAACATCAATGTAAGGCACTACAATTTTATTGCAATGTTATTTCAAAATGTATTTTCCTGCTCTCATTCAATATTTGCAGTTTTTTGTCAACCAACTTGGAGTGGCCTCGATGGGAAGTATGTTATGGAGCTCCACCAGAGGTTTCTATTAATATTAGATCGTCAAAGGATAAGATTTCAAAGATTTCCACTTTTGAAGTGGGAGTTAGAATTAGATATTGCACATGTATCGTTAGTTTCTGAATGGATCCCGATGAACAATACAGTCTAAAAACCGGTTCACGTTACGTTCTGTAAACATATTGGTGAGTGTTGGAAGCATTACAAAACTGTCCTCATTTCTGGTTTGTAATAATAAATTAAAATTGTTCTTGCTTCGCAGAAACACTGTCTTTTAGCTGACAGCTACGTGATTGGTTAGTTGGTTTTAAAATCGTAAAAAACAGAAACTCATTACGAAAATCAGTCGAGAATTTTCGCCCGTCATCAAAGTGAATTCCCTAAATTTTGCCAAAGCTAGACCAAAATTTTGTTAACCCGTCCGTTACCAAGTGGGGTGACTCAGTCAACGGTCCAAATTTTCATAGTTTGATAACAACGCACGCCAGTATGGGCATAAGCTTTTTTTATTTGCTTATTCACACTCAATTTTATGAAAAAATAAGCAGCAGTGCAGAAAAATTACTTTTAAACGATTGAAACTCGATGTGGTGCCCATGGGGTGACTTAGTCATATTCCTCTTGAATCTTTCTGAGTTAGTTTCAAGGCACATTTCAACACACAAAATATCCGGAGTGGAATATTCAAAATTCGAGCACTAGAAAGCTTTTCCTAATCGAACTCGCAAAAGAAACTTACTGAAATGAGTGTAGAGAACTACGAATAGAAGCTGCATGAAGTATCTTCATGCAGCTTCTATTCGTAGTTCTTCACACTCATTTCAGTAAGTTGCTTTTGAATTAGCATAGCTGAGTAGAAACATAGTTACGTCGTAATTTATTAGAACATACATAGGATGACGAGCTCTTTATGTTTGTTAAATTAATGAAGAACTTGAGTGTCGTCAAGCTCGTACACCAATGCAAGTACGTAGGTATCTACATCGAATACCCTAGCCCTACACCGCACACTACCACTTGCTACCATTCCAGACGTCAAAAAGTGAAAACGATACTGATTACTCCCTAACAAATCGATCTGCTAAATCAAGGTAGGTAAGTTTGTAGTGGAACATGATGTTGGAAAGAAGATGTAGAAACGAAATGTGTTATCAGTTGAAAACTTCTTCAGGTTATCCAAACGTTAGGGCGGGAACTGAGTAGAACGTGGGGAGACTCAATCACACGGTGCGGACACGGTGTTCCCCCCACGGCCTACCGGCTGTGAGGCGACCTTTGCGGACGATCGTGAGCTGTTGGCCATCATCGGCGGGTCACGTTCTCCGTGAAATCGGCAACCGTGAGCAGCAGGAACTCTATTATTTTCCACGTCTTCATCGCTAGCAACTTCAAGAGCGGGTCTGTTTCCAGCCAATTCCCCAACGGTTGTATTTTCGTTTTCCTGCAAATCCAGATTCGTCTATTTGAATTGGATCGTCCTCCGTACCAACCATCTTCCCACGTGACTTTAGCGTGCCGGTACATACTTCGCGACACAGATCGTACCAGTCACAGTTTGTTTGGCTCTTCCCATGAGCACCAGGTTTTGAGGTATTTCCGTCACGAACATGAACACTAACTCGAACATTTCGTGTAACTTCAGTCGTGAGTTCACTCTCTGGTTATAATCAGTATAATGAAAAAATGCATTGCCTTTTCTAACAGACTGCGAAGTGCGGCACTGCTTGGCCGTCCGCACCACTTGACGATTGTCTCCGTTTCGTTCTCGTTTTTGACTTTGCTTCATTACACTCCCGCACAAATGACACGGGTTTGACTCCGGCACACAGATCGAATTCCGAAGGTCTAAATCAGTCTCACTAGATCTGTTTAAAAACACGCTGGTGGCCGCGTATTAGACCAGCACCAATGTCATCAACCTGTCCTTTAACGAAACTTGTAACGTAGCACGTAACTTGTGCACGTTGTTGTTGAAATGAAACATGTAAATCCCAATGAAATTAAAGTCATGTCTGACGTGAGATGTAGATATTCAATTTGTTCTGCTACTGCACACTATCGAGAGACATCTGAAAAAAGGAGTTATTTTCTGGTATACCTACAGGGGGCTCCATAGACCATACCCGAACAACCTTTACTCCAACTAAACAACGGACACACTCACCTGTAGAAAATATATAAGACTTTTCAAAACGTCCCACTTTGTTTATAGATCGTATATTTTAGAATTTACAACGTCGCATCGCCGCAGTGGCTGGTAGTCACACCCTGTTCAGTTCCACAAGCACCCACGTGAAGAGCGATGTGAGGCGGGCTTTGATTTTTCTGTATTTCAGCGTGTTAAGGCCATCCACCTTCATCCTCTTCTTTCCCTGATAGAGAGTTTCGAATCTGTAAAGGATTTTAGATAGTTATTCTCAGTAAAAACCATTTATCGTTCCACGTTTGAAAATAGTAAAATATATGTTGTGATAAGATAATGCAGAACGCACTGCATTCTGTGTCCAATCATGTGTTCTGTAGAAAATATCGTGAATATCGGAAGCGTAAGAAGCCCGAATGAAACCGATTCAAAATTTACCTGTTATTGTCATGAAAACAACTTGTTCCTGTTTTCTTCCAACGTTTCTTACGTAAATCTTAATAACAGATACCATTGTGGACGATAGTTGCGTTTCAAACTTGTCCCAAGATTCACTTTCTATACTCTTGCCCACGTAGGAGCGACCCTGCGGTTTTCTGAAGACCTCTGGGTCTGGCAACGCCGCCCAAATCCGAGACTCCAGGTAGTGGCCTGACGGCTCGCATCGGTCCTTAATTACGGTGCGGTACTTACGTCTTATGCAATCCAAATGTGATCTAATAGTTAATTCGATCATGCCATCACCAGAATCGTGATGTACATGAAAAAAGGGACACAACGAGTATAAATTTGAACTGGAAAAACATACCTAGACGTTATGTAAAAATACCCAATGGCGGTTTTCGTCAAACTCAAACAAAAATGGGTTTTTTCCCATGTGGGGTATCGTGTTCCATGTAATTTTGGACGCTGAAGCGATTGGAGTGGGTCCCAAACCTGTGCGATTGACCCAGAGCGAGGAAATCCATTTTCATGGGGTAAAATGGTGCAAAATGACATTATTTCCGTACTTTTTCGAGCCCCATCCCATTTGACAGGGTTGGATCAAAGAAACATGAGTTTAAGTGTAATAAAGTTCGACACAAGAATAATAAACCCATGTGTAATCAAATTTGCAGCGTTTTTTGCAATTTATTACACTTTTGCAATACGCCCACACACTTGTTTGATAAGGTGTTCCTGAACCGATTGGTATGAAATTTAGACTTGTTTTCCTCAGAACGACGAGAACATTTTGAATCTCACAAAAAATTACATTTTTCAACAAAAGCAACTAAAACGTCTTGCGTTAAGAGGGGGAGATTGAAGGGGCCTTTACTGCTGCTAATGAGGCATAGTTAACCGAGTTAAGGGGTCCGCTGCGGTGTTGCCACCTGATGGCGGGGAAGGCGTTTTCGTCCCTGCGGTCCGGGGTCGCTCCTATACGGGCAATAGTATAGTTCAGTAACACAGCTCCACAAAAAAAGGTTACCAGCCACCGACCAGACAGTGTGTACATAGGGGTCGCTGAACCTGAATCTGGGGTTGGTTTGACTCTGCCACCTCAGGGCCAAGGTCCTTCTAAGGTCTAGTCCACCAGAATGACGGTATCTACGTTCTAACAGGTGCTGCATCCAAATCCAGGGTCATCATCTTTCGATTTTTCTTATATATCACACCACAATAACGGTTAATAACGTTTTATTGATTGGGCTTTTTGTTTACCTGCTGCCTCCACAGAAATTGTGACAGTGACACTGTCTCAAATGGGAATGTGTGAAATGATCTGTTCATAAGCTTGTCGAGGTAGCGATGCCAATGGAAGTGCACTGCATTGCAAGGGGACATTAGCGTGAGAGGATGAAGCTGTAGTGCGTCCAACAACGAGTTGTCATTGTCTTATAGGGTCAGAATACCCCAAGATAACACGGATATGCATCAACATTGACTGTATGATCTTAAAATGACCTCGAGGTCGTAGGTTCAAGCTGACCTCGGATTTGGATGCAGTGACCCCAAAACGTGAAAGTACACTTTTATAACGCGAATACCGTTATTTTTGTAGATTTGAGCTTGGAATGACCTCGACCCCGAGGTGGAAGGGTCAAACTGACCTCGGATTCGGCTACCCCAAAAACATTAAGCACACAAGGTATGATCGGTGGCTTATAACCTTTTGCTTCTGAATACACCGTTTCTTGATGATGTTGATCCGTTTCAGAAAGAACCATGAATGTTTTTTTTTCTATTCCAATAATGAATATTGTGACGTGTTTTCTTTGCTTCAAACTTACCCTGTATTGAATAACAGCTGCCCATGGCCAAAACCATGGGTGATTTTATTGTTTGAATAACACAAGAACCTGGTGGACCTTATCTCTTGAGATAAAAACTGTTGTCTGCTAGCTTGAAACGGCTAGAATACAACATGAAAAGCTTTTAGTTTCAACTTGTTCTCCTGCATTTCTTTAACAGAAATGACCATGTCCACAAGATCCAAACGTAACAAGATAGCTACAAACAATTCAAAATAACCTAGAAAGCTTAATATTGGTCCAAGTGCCGGCAATTAAAATTTAACTGAGGGTTAAGTGGTTTTCATAGTTTGTGCCGAGCAAGTTCTAGCTTAGATTTTTTCTGAACTTATTCTGAGACTAACGCAACAATTCCTAGAGTTGCTGCATTATTTTGGATGAAGATGAAAGTAAGCTAACTACCCTGTTCAACTGGATATACGACAGCAGGCAGATTCCTCTAGAGTGGTTAAACTCAGTCTTCGTTATTTTGCTCAACAAGGCTCCGCACATCAGTGGTGTGACCACAGGACTTTCAGCCCGAAGAGCCACACCCTTAAAATCATGTTGCATGTGCTCCCCTACTGATTGTTGAAGACCCACGGAAAGTTGAAGACGAGATTGGAGATACAAAGATTGGTCTCCGTAGCAAATTGGGAACAAGGAAAGCATTATTCACCATGCAGGTTCTGTTCAAAATTGTCGCAATCAGAAAAGCTCAGGCCTACATTTTAGGTTTCAAGAAGGTCTTTGACAACGTGCAGCATGACAGGTTTGTTCAGGTTCTACATTAGGTGGACTTGGACTTCAAGGACTTTAAGTTGATTAGAAACCTATATTGGGGCCAGAAGGCTTAGGTCTGTGTGGGTTGAACTTTTTTTGACGGTCGCACATGGGGTCAGACAGGGCTGCACAATGCCACCGTTGCTTTTCATCATTTATTCAAAGCAGTTACTTAAAGAAGCCTTGGATGGATGCGATGTTAGTATATTTGTCAATGGATTACATATTTCAAATTTGAGGTACCTACACAGTTAACACAGTACATTTGGCTCACATGGCTCCAGATTCTATTGGGCAGAGTGGCATTGGTTTGCAAGAAATATGGTGAAACATGCGTCTTTTTTTAGAGTAAAATAATACAATTTTCTCTTAGTCTCTCTTAGGAACATTGAAATATTCAAGGGGAAAATGAAGTATGGTATGAATAATTTGTTTTTACAAATTTTGCAGAATGTACCTATTGAGATAAATAATCCAGTTCTTAGAGACCGATCCCGACAGTCCGACCCCCCCCCCCCCCCCCCTCAACACTCCTTCAACTAACCTTCGGGTGGGCTCCTTCCGCCCTTTGTTATCCCGGCATCACCACTTTTCCCATCCCAAGGGGGTCATTACCTGCCACCTTGGTAACACTAGCCTCTCTGGTGCTCTGGTTGAATCTACAGATTTTTCCAGGTTTAGTTAGGCTTAGTAAGTACCGTTTATGAACTCAGAATGCGCTCACGTAAACCCTTGTTGACCCCCCCCCCCCCCCAGCCGTAGCTTTCATCTCTGTTTACTAGCTCCCCTCCTCTGAGCTAGAATCCCATATTTGTAGGTTGCATAGGCAATTTTTCATCTTCGGTACTTAAATCTGTAAAATTAATCATTTTAATGATCTGGCTAAAGAACCATAGAGGTCTACTGTCCCGCTTTTTTAGAGGTGTAAAGAATTTTGTACCGTGATATCTGTGTAGGTACCTCAAATTTGAATTACTAATGTAAAGTGTAAGTCCGTCAAATGGTAGAGAACTTTTTTTAAGGTTCAAGGTTTTTGTTACACTATAATAAATAATAATTGAAAAAATTATATATTTTTTGTAATGCTTTGATAGATAATTGAACAATAACAAATTATTGAGGCTGAATTAAACAATAACATACGAAGCACTACATAATACTGTAAACAGATAACATTTTAGTGCCTTGCCGTGCAATTACTTTCTCAACTATTGTGGAAAACAACTACATATCATTATGAAGTGAAATTAAAATTCAATACGTTAATAATAGAAAACGTAAAGATTACAAGCCAACTGAGTTTCTTAATAAATTCCCCTCTGTAGGCTTCATTTTTACCTGATTACTGGAAGTCCTCACTACAGTGCCCATCGTAAAACCACTGTTATTAAGGAGTTGTTGCAGCCTTCCATCAGAGTCATTGAGCGGTTTTTTTCTAGCACAAGCACACTAGATGCTAAGCAGTGAGAGCGTGTGAATTAATGAAGCAATTCAAAAGTCGCACGTCCACAGAACGGGATGAATGGGGCGAATTTTGATGAAAAGAGTTGACTGGGTCGAACGGAACAGAAGAATGGATTAAATGTGATGATGAACTCTAACGAAGAGACTGATGTGATTGAGCGGGTGTGTGAATCTACCTTTGAATGAATCCTAGTCATGTTTTACTAATTATATTTTTGTTATGCATTAAAGTTTTATATTCAATATAAAATAAACGTATTCGATTCATTTTAGATACTTTTGAATCGTTTATTTCAATCATAGGTTGATTCCTCATCACTGGTTTTTCTCTGGTTTGCTTGCACTGAAAAGCCCCTTTTGTTTTTTTATTCAATAATAAACCATTGTAATCGCTCTTGAAAACAAAATTTTAACCCCCCCTGAAAATTTTATGGTTTACATTCCAAAGGGTGTAGAATCCAAATCTGCAATACAAATTTTTCCGGCCGTCCGCCGTACGCACGATTTCTCCCAAACGGCTGAAGCAAAAAATCTGAAATTTTCAGGAAAAATCAATATTGGTCCGAAAACGCCCCAATTCTTTAGCCAGCACTCTCACTTAATTTAAAGTGCCCTTTAAGGGTTGTCAAAGTTTTGTAAAATCCCTAAAAACCTCAAAAAAAGTCGAAGCGGCCTAAATTTGAACTTTTTTTGAAGAACTTTCCATGAGGAATCGAATAAGCCCTTCCCCAGGTCCGTAGCTCAAACCATTCCCGATATACGGCCCGATTTATGGTGCCAACATTCGCGTTATTTGGGTTTATTATTGTTTTTGTTTTGATTGCAGTAACCTTGTGATGTAGTGAACGTGGATACTGGAGTGAACTCCTAAAAGGGTTTATAGTCGATACACGGGTTGAAGTATTCTGATAAACATTAAAAAAACGCTGCAAATTCTTTCACTGGGGTTTATTATTCAATTGGCTTGCGTTCATGATTTGAATTTCTACTAAGCTTTGGAGTGTGCGTGTTTCACAGGTGATAGAGCGATTATTGAATTTCAGGGGCACACAAATATGATCAACTGATCAATCCAAATAGGTATTTTGGTTGAGAACAGATTTACGTGCTCTATGCATATCTCCTGAAATTCAATAATCGCTCTATCACCTGTGAAACACGCACACTCCAAAGCTTAGTAGAAATTCAAATCATGAACGCAAGCCAATTGAATAATAAACCCTAGTGAAAGAATTTGCAGCGTTTCTTACTCAGATGGAAGACTGCAAAATCTCTCTATTGTAAATTTAAAATACGAACTATCTACGAGTCTTAGAGCATACTTGCATGTGGCTTACGAGTATAACAACAGCATAAAAATCGTATGCCTCAAAATCAGTCGAATACTTATAAGGTAAGTTCCTAAATATACGAGCTAATTACAAAGTGATGGTTTTAAACTGACATGTGATAATTTTTAATACTGTAAGTTAACTTAGTTGCTCCTAATATCACGCAATTATTTATCAACTAACAAAACAGCTGATAAAGTGAAGGTATGACTATTTCTTCCAATAAGTAACGCTAAACCTCAAATCACAATTTGATTAGACAAGTGGTCTACCTCATGATCAGTAGAGACAAAATAATCGCAATACCTACACCAACTGGAACAATTCATATCACAACTCGATTTTACTTTTAAAAACCCAATTTCATGAATTATATTGATAAAACTAATGGTTAATTAACTTAATATACTGGTAGGTGGTAATATTTTTGCTTTAAAAAATTATTATATACATACCACGTAATAATTATTATGTAGTCACTTCATTCAAAAATCAATGGATTCTTTAAAAATCAACTACTAAATATCTTCAAATACATAATTCAACATTAGATAATACATATATTAATCATTTTGAATGTGTAGTAACTATTTCAAAATTTTAGCGCTTCAGCCTTCTTCGTAGTGATTTAGCTTTTTAAAATGTTCAAATTCATTTTAAATATGAGTAAGGTTGGTATTATTACAGATCCTCTTAAGTATTTAAGCTTTTACATCCTGTTAACAACTTAAGTCATATGCAACGTTTTGAATGCAGTAATTTACCTATGCAATATAACCGCTACTTATATCTCTCAAATTACTGTTAAATAAGGCACTAACTCATTATTGCACATTTAGCAGTCTAACAACTTGTGGTAGACAATTTCAGTTAACAAGTTGAGATGTCCCAGCTAACTTTGACGATTAAGTTCTTAACGATTTTGATTTATTATGACCTATTTTTCGAACTCCCCATTCAGGTAAGGGGAAAGTTATGCAATGGGGTTTGCATACAGTTTTTTAAAAATATTTTTTAACGTAAGTGTATTTTATCGCTACACGCACAAAAAAACCCTCAAGTTTGGCAAGATGGATGGGGCCCTCCAATCTTGGCCAGTACAAAGCTAGTTTTCACAAAACTAACGTTTTTTCCTTAATTTACAGATATTACCGTTTTACCTTGATATGAAACTTGGAAACAATAATTATGTACTAAAACAATAAGTTACCTAGTTGGAAAGTAGAATAGATAAACTGATATTAAATTAGGAAGAGGGAACACTAAACCGTAATAACAAGAATATAAGAGATTGACGAATAATTCAATTGTACCACTAATGCTAAGATAATCGAGGAGGCTTGTTAGATATGATTAAGAGCTCTTATGCTGTCAAGGAATCTATACTCTGGCCAGATGTGTCAACTGTAAGAGGTAGTCGGAAGAGGGACTTACAACGTAAGTAGCAGCCATGGAACTTTCTCGTTAACAAAATCGGTGGGCGGTAAAGGAACTATAATTTCGTGGGGTTCCGAGTAAAAGTGACCAAGTAACATTTGCAAAATTTTACAGGGGAGCGATCTGAAGTTTCACCTATTTTCTTCTTACGAACACTGGTTGTGTGATGTCTCATCCGATGTTTCTTTATCCTGTAGGTAGTTAGCTAGTGCCCGCCTATGATATCGTGCTTCAAAATTCACTTCAGATTAAATAAGAGCTGTTTTCCGGAAAACTCTATTTGATCATTTTTACCTGCCTGGAGTTTCAAGCTTTACTCATTTGGTCAATTCAATTCTTCGAAAATCCGTCGCATAGTTACATGAAATTGAGGGATTGAATAGTTTTTTCGTTAATTTATCGTGTTGCCAAGCATCTAATAACAATGATATACCTGTTTCTGTTAGAAAAGGTTATCCATTACCTATCACTGTAATTGGTCATTTTCACCTGCCCACTATGCAATCTCACAAATCTTACACAGTAAAAGTGATCAAATGGCAATTGATAACATTTACATGCACCAGCGAGAGTACATTTATAATCCATCTCGTGTTTTGTGGTTGAGTTCAAATGCCATTTGGTCACATAAAACTCTTTGGGTCAGGCAGGTAAAATTTATTTTCAAGTATTTCTTGCACATCAGTTTGAAGATAACGTTCTTAGCAACAACACACAGTTGACAACGTTCCTTAGTACCGGAATGACAAAAAAAGCTCATTTTGAAAAAAAAAATGTTACTTGGTCACTTTTACCCGGAACCCGACGATCAAATTTTGATCGTATTTACAGGTTGATCGATTGATACAATGACTACATATTCTTTAATGAGTGGTCAAGTAGTTTTCGTATTTGTTTTTCAAAGTTTAAAATAATTAATGTCACAGCGGCAGGTGGGAGGGGTGCTAAAATGAGGTATAAGGGGCTTAAAAAACAACTACATTGGTGTAAAATTCTCACGATGGGGTTTGGTTTTACTTAATCAATCCTTCCCATCTACACATTACCGTATTTTCTATGACTGTGAGAATCCAAGAAAATTTCACACGAAAATTATTTTCAGAAAACAGCTCTGGAGGCTCATTTTAGCGTTATCAGCAACGTGGGGGCGAATAATCACAAGCAATTAATTACTGACAGTGTTATAACAATTCCTACAATGACTGCGGCATTACCAGCAATGTCAAGATCCTGATTTTCCTGTCAGATTCATTGTTTGTGATTCTTCTGTAGTCACGAGTTTGAACTCAGAAAGAAACTTGTAGGTATTGTTAGATGGGATCGAGGAAGTTGAATCGAATGTTCGAAAGGGTTTATTAAATAACTATTGCAATTAAAAAGGAGGGAACCGGTCGGGGGCGCTTGGCTGTTGGGCCGCACACGTGGAGAACTGAACTGACTCGCCTGGAGGGGTCGGGATCTCAGCTCAGCAGAAAGTGCTGAGCCGGTGGAACTCCCTTCCCGAAGGATGAACATTTTCACTCCGTGGCAGTATTATTCCTGTTTATAAGTAGAGTTGGTGTAGGGGATTACGATTGAAAGCACGGCCTATGAATTAGCTTCTAAATTATTAAAACC
The DNA here is from genome assembly GCA_031894815.1 of Creontiades dilutus. Classification (NCBI taxonomy): domain Eukaryota; kingdom Metazoa; phylum Arthropoda; class Insecta; order Hemiptera; family Miridae; genus Creontiades; species Creontiades dilutus. The sequence goes on from JAVIWC010000333.1 coordinate 18,341, forward strand.
CAAGGATTTTCGAGCACGAACGAACTGTTGATGAGACCCATGCTGACCAAAAATTGTAGATACCTCAACACTCGAACTCCTACACTTTCCAACATGAGAGAGAAGCTCCGAGGTTGTCATCTAAACCAACAGGCTACTGCCATATGAAGTTTCAGGCACATGCTTGGAACCACAACACAGTGCGTCCATGTTACGCTCGTTGAGGGCACAATTAGAGTGTTGGTGGATTCTCTAAGGAAATTTCACGCTGATTACGAATACATCCCATGTTCCTATACCTACAACTAATTACCGGTTCGTCTTAAAAAACTTTTTCAGGACTCAAAAAAGACTCTTCCCTGAAAATTCATGGTTTTAATCATACTTTATTTTGCTCTGTAAAGAATTTTACAACCGCCGAAATAAATTTTGGCACAGAGCAAAGTTCAAGATTACCAAATTAATGCTTCGCCCGACTCCTCAAACGTCTGAAAAAAGCTTAAATTAACGAAATTACGGCATTTTAAAGTTCTCATCCACAAAAATAGGAACGTTTGATTCTAGTTTTTCGTTTTAAACACCAAGAGATGCTGTTCAGGAAATTTGTCCACATTTCAACAGCGCAGATTTAATTTCATACGATTCATGCGCTAGATATTTTATAACAGAGTTGTTAGGAAAGTAATTCGATTACCCATTACAAATTCCAATTACTTTTGAAGACAGGTAATCGCGATTACCATTACAGTAATCGGAATGGAGTACTGGTAATTCGATTACTTTTTTTAATCCGATTACTGCATTGTTAGAACACAAATTTGATGCCACAATGATAGATGAACCAATGTTATCTATTTAATATCGTATAATACAGATGTCATCTATTTAACACTTGCTATTCGCTATACTTGCTATGCATTATACATCGATTGTAAAAGTGTAAAAGTCCGTAAGTTGAAATTTTTCGTAAATAATCATTTTAACAATTACCATTACAGTAATTGGAATGGTAATCGCGATTACTTCTGGAGCAATTTCAACCCCAAAACATCGGATTTTCAATCTCCTTTTTACTGAAATTGTTACTAGCGAAATATACGTCATTACAATGAAAGTAATCGGAAAATTATCCATTACTCAAAGTAATGATTACATCTCAACTCTGTTTTAAAACAACTAGTTTCCAATCCTCCCGCCACAAAACCTGAACTCAAGCAATTGACAGGAGGTGTTGTTAATTTAAATCTCGCTGTATTTGTAGAGAATCAATCTGTTCTTGAATGAGACGCTTTGAGAGCTCCTTCTAAGACAAGTCCAGTAGGATACCTACGTACATCCAAGGAGGTTATGATGTCAACACTGTGAGCTGGCCATGTAATATCACTGACGCTTGCCCGCGTAAGGTTCCGATGTGTCACTTATAAGTTTGGAAGGGCCTTAACATTCCAAAATTCCTTAGAGTAAGTCCCAACTAAATACTAAGAGATATTATCTTCATTGCCAGTTTTCAGAGTGCCAATGAAAATGAGAGCAAGCCCCCTTGGACTCCTGGATGCTTACTGCTTAGAGCCTGCGGCTGAAATTCAAAAAACATGGAACATGCTTTAGCCGCGCTTTTTTTCTGTATGCAGCTCTCAGTTTGCTCTACTTTGGCCCGCTATCTTAAGCTTTCCGATTTTCCGCATTCAGTAATTCGAAATGTTCGAATTTGGATAGCCCAAATTCTGAATGGTTCACGGATTGATCGATAAACGTTAATTGTCTGCAGGAGGTAGATTAAGTCAGCCTGGCTGGTTGTTGGCGGTTGGCTGATAATGACTGGGGAGTGGGGAAGGAGCGTTTTCAAGGCTCCAGACTAGTACGAGTTCCAGTACCAGGGCGCCAGGAGTGACCAGGAGCTAAGACCACAAAAACAGTTTTCGTCAGTCCTAGTGGTCTTAGCTCCTCGTACGTGTGACACTTCTGCGTTACCCATTCCTTCCCAAACCAGTCTGGACTTATGGAGTGCAGTTGTGGGGCTGTACTGCTCAAAGTAATCGCGAAATTATACAGCTCCTGGTACGTGTGACACTTCCGAAGTAATCAGCGTTACCCTCCTATGTCACCCATCCCTACACCTTCCCATAAGGACCCTGGAAGACAAAAGCAATTTGGAAAAACGTTTGCAAGCACGAAGTTTTCAAATTCATTTTACTCTCCAACACGAACTTGGTGCTGCTTGCATTGTTTTTGCTGCTGCAGGAAACATACACTTAGAATCAGATTAAATAATAAATTCCCTTCCACCTCCACCACCGCACACCGTCAGCATTTTTCTTACTAGTTATTCAAACACAACACATTCAGATATTCATGTCTCGTACCTAATATATGGATGACGTCCATAACTCAACTAAAAACCAGAAACCACCTTGGCTAGGTACCTAATTATCTCGACACTACACAATCACAGCAGTTAGTATACATACAGGCCGATCCGATGCACCCCATGGCACCCAAAGGCAAACGTTCTCACGGAAGTTAACTCGAAATAGATCCTCCATTTTACGTCAGTCTTTTGAAAGTTCCACGAGAACCCAAGTGAAGAGGGAAGTGAGACGCGACTTCACTTTGCGGTACTTGAGAGAGTTCAGCCCGTCCTTTTGCATCCGCCTCCTCCCTTTGTACAGCGTTTCGTACCTGCAAGGAGCAATGCGAAATCTGTGAGCATGAAATTCGACAAAAGGGTAGTTTTTCTGAACCAATCTCATTCAAATAGGAAGGAAGGTAAATATGGCTCGTCAATACTAAAAGATGTCGCATCGAGGCCCATAATTTCCTTCGAAACAGCAGTGCAATATTCAACAATGTGGCTGCCCTAGAGATGTTTCTAATTAACTTAATTTATTAATGAACATAAGTTATTGTATTGATTAATTAAATCAATAAATTGTTGATTACGTAGATAATATTGTAACTGCAATATAAATCAAGTGATACTGCAATAGAAATATCAATTTTCGTAAAAACTTTATTATATTATTTTTTTTCAAATTTGTAGGGATTAGTACCGATAACAATGTTTGTAGTGAGGATTAATTTATTAATTTGTTTCCAACATGGGGAACTTATAAAATATGTACTATGACTTTGGATTCAATCCTAGGAAAAATTATAGCACTGAAATTTAAAATCAAAAAGTAATTTATTTCTAGTGGAATAACATGAATATTCTGTAATGAAGTTGACAATTTCCGTTTTTTATTAACAATGCAAACTTGATCCGATTGAAGCTGATTCGAAGGAATTTGAGAGATCCTAGGGCTATCCGTACTATGAATATGAGATATTTATTTCCTCAAGGCATTATCGTGGCATTTCAAACGTATCAATAAAAAGAGGAATAAAATCAATAGAAAATTACTAAATGTAATGTTATAAACTGTTATAGGTTAGAAATTTAAAAAGTATAAATTAAATAAAAAAGCTGACTGACGAACCTGCTCTATTTTAAAATGCTCGATGTTTATTCACTACCCTTTGTCAATAAAATCATGCTCACCTTTTGCGCTGCTAATACTAATACCTTTCTTACAACTAGCTGTAAGTTTATAGTTTTCTAAAATACCTATCAAATTTCCTTATAAAACTCAGTTTACTAATAAAGCGAAAAAAAGAAGCGTGTATTGGGATCTAAAATTCAAGACCTACAATTACCGAATTCTAGGTATCTATAAATATTAATGGTCCATGCGAATAGTAAGGATTAATCAAGCAAGCAGTAAACAACTAGTAGGACGGAGAAAAGAAGACGATAAGATGAGCTTGAAGATGCGATTCATAATGATATCACCACCTTTTTGTAGAAAACCATCATGCATTTGGAAACCAGAATTTTTAAGACTATCTACAGCAACCGATTTTTTTGACAAAGGCAAGTCGATTTACCTACATAAAATTGTATTTTTAGTTGTTCCTTTTTTACTATTTAGGACAATACAAATACATTGAAATTCCAACGATAGGAGGAACGTTGTGACCCCCTCTAATGTTATAATATCGAGGAGCGTCTCGCCAATAGCAGTGCCTGCTATCATCTCCACGTCTCTGGAGAGATCACGTCATCCTCTGCTTGTGAAGTCATCTTGACCATCGAAACATCAAGGTATTCGAGGAGATGCTTTAGAGCGGAGTGATCAGGATTGTAAGAAGTTGATAATAAAAGACGGAACTATTATTGCTGTTTTGTTTATGCCAATTCTTTCCTAATTTTCATCCGGGCTCTGGTTTAAGGCACTGACAATGCTACTTGTTGATTGAAATCCATTCTGGCCTGTTTTATCAGTTCGGTGCTTTGGGCTTTTGACAACAACCTGAACGTGCACAGCCGGAAAGCCAATGATGATCCTTGCATGAGTGAATGTTCAGACTGTTAGTTCCAATAAATGAGGGATGCTACGCTTTGGGGTTTGCATTTCCTTGAACATGAAGCACGTCTTGTTGATTGAAATTCATCCCACTAGTCTCTTTCGTGGATTTGGAGTTTTGGGCTCCTGATAATCTCATAGGAAACCAATGAGAGGAATATCAGTACAGAAGTACATGCTCAGACTCTTTATTCCAATGAAGGACGGGGCATTTTAGGGTTGGGTATTAAGAACTTGAAGCCGATGTCTTGGACATCACTGTATTAGTGAATATGTATTGTGACTCTTAGTTCTTACAAAGAAGAGATGAGTTCGTTTGGGAGATGGGGGGAGGGTTGTTGATTGTAAATCCGATTCCCACTGTTCAGAATTATCTGAAATGGTTTTGGATCATGGAGAGTTTTTCAGTGTTTGGGTCATTACCTCTTGAAAACCACACTTGACTTGTATTCAAGGCCCGCAGGTATCGGGACCATACTCGCCGCTGTTGGTATCTCATTGTTCGATAATCCCGTTCCTATGTGAAAATATTTAAAGCCTTTAATGGACTCCAAATTCCCCAAGCTGCTTTGTGCCGTTGGTTTTTCCCAAGCCACCCTTTTTTCTGGCAAACGGTCAGTCACCCATAGTCTCCCCCCTAGCACCCTGGGCTTTCCCGGGGTAGTTGTAACCCCGTCCCTCATTGGTTTCTACTATCCCCCTCTCTCTGCTCCCCGCGATTCCCCACTCAAAATTTTCTTCACTTCCCCTCCAAACAAAATTTTCCCGTTTTTTGGTTAACAGAGTCTGGAGTCAGATCTCTCCTTCGTTTTTAGCTTGCTCTTACACCCTTGTTAACTTGACTGATTTCATAGTTATCAAAGTGACTTCACTTTCCCAATCAAGTAGTGGCAAAGCAGCATATTGTGATATTGATGGCTACCCGCGAAACTTCAACTTTGGCAGAAGCGCCCTAAGCTTTTCAACAACACCTTTATTTATTTGATTGATTCATTATATCGACAAATACGAATTGAATTATATATTTCCATACTCGTTCATTGAGCATGTACGCATTAATTTGAAATACAGTCTCCATCAGTTAACTGCACAACCGTTTATATCTTCCTTGGGTTCATCTTAACACCCACATTTTCACTAATTTCTTGCATTGGGCTCCTAAATAAGGTGCGAATTCATGAGAAGTCAAAGAGATGGGCATCCGTGCAGGATTACATGCTCTAGATCTCGTAGTTGGTTTCAACGAAAGAAGGCGGTACACCTACCTTTTGGGGTTGGCTTTTTGCTTCGTGTGAGTCAGCATGGTGTACCTCGCGACGGACGCTGGGTATCTGGTGATGTGGAGACCGGATGACGTAATTCTCCTAGCCATGTCGTCGTCCTCAGCGCCCCATCCCCAGTATTTGTTCGAAAAGCCGTTGACTTTCTCGAACTGGGCCTTGCTCATGGCAGACACGCCTCCGAAAATGTCAGTATATGGAAGTCTGCGTAGGAAAATATTGAAAATCAATCAAATTGTATATGTAACTCAAATGCATAACCTGCATACAACCTGACCATGGAAAAGGTAGCATGCACACTGAGGGTTAAATATCTGTAGCACCACTTTTAACTTCGACTGAACGAAAAAATCCGTTTTTTTAGTTTACGTAAGAAGGCTCCAAAACATATTTGGAACACGTTTAAATTTGGATTTGGGGAAGTTTTAACGCAATTGCCAAAGGAATTTGATAAATTATAGATGTTTTTATTGTGGGGGGGTGAGGTGCTGCAAATTCTTTCAATTTCGATTTTTGTCGAGCCGATTGAATAATAAACTCCCAGTGAAAGATTTTTGGTTATCATAATATGTAGATACGTTCCTACTAATGTTGTTATAAAATACATTCTTAAGTAGCTTCATTGATTCAAGGCAAACTATTATTCTTCAAACCACAACGAAGATCATCTATCTTCCAAGTTCCTTCAATTTACCGGTAATTCCGTAAAAATACCTACCTTGAGATGTGTCGACCTAATTTGCTTACTACTCTACAAGATGAGTTGATTTATTGCCACGTCAACCAACCAGAAGGTCTTTCAAAATGATTAATGACTGGGAGTTATGGCCTCGGTAGGATGTCATCGCTATGCAAACCATCGTATATACGTCCACCTGTTCTTTTTCATCAAGCTAACACAAAACCGAAAGGAGCGAGCTGTCTTGAAAAGTCTTCATGATTATAGCGTGGATATTTCTCTCTAGTGCCAGAAAAGGGCGATGCAGTTCATGAAAATGGTAGGTAGGTAATTCTACGAGGATCTTGAAAGTAACTCGAATACTTTCGGCAATACCTATTGCCCATATAGGAGAGACCCCGGACCGCAGGGACGAAAACCTCCGCCATCAGGTGGCAAGCAGTAAAGCCCTTTTCAATCTCCCCCTCTTAACGCAAGACGTTTTAATTGTTTTTGTTGAAAATGTAATGTTTTGTGAGATTCAAAATGATCTTTTCGTTCTGAGGAAAACAAGTCTAAATTTCAAATCAATCTGTTCACGAACACCTTATAAAACAAGTGTGTGGCCGTAATGCAAAAGTGTAATAAATTGTAAAAAACGCTGCAAATTTGATTACACATGGGTTTATTATTCTTGTGTCGAACTTTATTACACTTAAACTCATGTTTCTTTGATCCAACCCTGTCAGATGGGATGGGGCTCGAAAAAGTACGGAAATAATGTCATTTTGCACCATTTTACCCCATGAAAATGGATTTCCTTGCTCTGGGTCAATCGCACAGGTTTGGGACCTACCCCAATTGCTTCAGCGTCCAAAATTACATGGAACACGATTGCCCACATGGGGGAAAAAACCCATTTTTGTTTGAGTTTGACGAAAACCGCCATTGGGTATTTTTACATAACGTCTAGGTATGTTTTTCCAGTTCAAATTTATACTCGTTGTGTCCCTTTTTTTCATGTACATCACGATTCTGGTGATGGCATGATCGAATTAACTATTAGATCACATTTGGATTGCATAAGACGCTTAAGTACCCCACCGTAATTAGGGTCCGATGCGAGCCGTCAGGCCACTACCTGGAGGCTCGGGTTTGGGCGGTGTTGCCAGACCCAGAGGTCTTCAGAAAACCACAGGGTCGCTCCTACGTGGGCAAGAGTATACCAAGAAGTGAGTTGTCCAAGCATTAAGGAATCGGGTTCGACACATTTATCCAATTGTCACTAGGTAGGCATAAGAATTCTCGCAAGAGCTCTCAGAATATTAAAACGTCTGGAAACCATCTTGATCAATAGCTAACATACAAAGTAGGTGGTCATTTTCATCAGGGAAAGTTGGTACCGGTAAAGTATGCTACCTACACGAAAGCCGCTATCTACCGTGCGGAAGCCGGTGCCTACATAGACCGGCCGGTGGTAATGTATGCTACCTACACTTTGACCTGAACCCAACCATTTTCATCGGTTCAATAAACACCGATTGTTTCTGAATCTTATCTCTGATCTCTTCCAACTTGAGGTGAACTATCAGTTCGGTTCGAGACCCTGGTGCGTGAGGCAACAACACTTAATCGAAATGAGTTTGGGCCATCTGTTCAGGAAAATAATTTACGACGACGCAACGTGTGTTGAGTTCCTCAAGAAACGCGATCGGGCCACTCTACTTCCAATTATAAAAAATGAAATAGCACTAGGCAGCACGATTCACTCGGACTCATGGCAAGCCTACAGCAACCTGGGTAGCCAAGGGTTCCAACACAAGCGAGTCAACCACTCTGAAAATTTCATAGACCCAGCCACCGGAGCGCATACCCAAACGATTGAAGGGTTATGGAGGATAGTGAAACACCGATACGGGATAAGGCAGAATGGAGCAGGAAGCCTTCTCGACCGAAAATTGAAGGAAGAATCATCAACTATACCATTTATGTGTTTTTTTTTCTGTGGAATTTTCTCTTGTAGGTAGCGGAATTGGTGTAGGTAGCATACTTTACCAGTGACCGTTCTGTAGGTAGCATGCTTTACCAGTGAAGAGCGCGTAGGTAGCATACTTTACCGGTACCGGAAAGTTTCATCAGCAGGGAAACTCCAGGACGAATAAAGGCTTCCCGACTTCAAGTTGTGGGTGTGCAAATAGAACAGACTTTCAAATAACTCTAGCTCCGTAGGTACCTCCTCCATCTATAGAATAGCCGAATAGTTGACAGGTCAACAACCGCATTTTTGTTGCCTAACAATTGGGCCCCCTTCCCCATTTTGGCTTCATGCGCTCTGAAAAGTTACTAGGCGATCAATGAAAGCATTCATCATCTTCAGGGCCCGGCGTTTGAACTTCCGACGTAATAAATGTGGCTAGACTGATTGAGGAAGTAGATAGGCCTGGCGGAGAATGAAAATGGCTTTTCCGGCTTCGGCAGACGTTTGATCAATATGGGCATGTTTACAGACCCCGGGACCTTTGACAGGGTTGATTATCATAAATTATTCCGTTCGGGAGGGCGGGAGAAGCAAATCATGCCGTAGGGTCCCATGTTATTCCCTCATAAGGCCCGTCGCGGTTGTGCACGAAGCTGTAGGTAGGTATTTATAGTACAGACAGTTAGTGTGCTTACATAGTGCACTCAAGATCAGATATTATAGACGAGCGGTCATACATTTAACTGACAAATATGGTCGTCTATTTAACTTGAACGTTATTGAAATACATGTAGAGGTCACCTCAAGTCTTAGGCTTATGGATCGATTGTGGGACGTAGAAATATGTCACCTTTGTTTCTGGTCTCAACCCCGTGTTGCCAGAAAGTTTAAATCTCAATCACAGCTCCCCCCCTTTCCCGTATAAAATTATCTCGAACAAATTAATAGCCCTACCCTTCAACCCATAAAACACATAGGAGGGTGATTCTCATTTAACGGGACAATCGAGGTTTTGATTCTGACTAAAAAATTTTGTTCTCCTAAATTTATGATTTTTTTATTATACAATCTAGATGTTACTCTAATGATATAGTGATGTACAAGCACGCATGATTTTCGTTTGTTTCCTCAAAATTCAGGTTTTAAAATTTTATAGTTACGAGAATGGTATGTATCCATGACAATGAGCTTTGTCAACCAAATAACGATAGAATTACATAAACGATGTGTAGATAAGGTTGAATGAGACAGATATCTGATTTCAGTTTTTCCTGACTTTGTGCTAGAACAAGTATCACATTTTAATATTAGTATTTATTTAGTATCAAATACCAAAATTGAAAAAAAAATTGTTTCAAACAGCCATGACGGCTTTTGTGTAGCCACAACAATGAAGTTTAAAATCGCCACCACAATGAGAAATCAACATTAACCTTCTGCAATTAGGAGTCTAATGAACACTTATAGAAATTGAAACTTGCATTAAACAGAGTTTTTACATCTCTATCCCAAAATGAATGCTAAACGAATCAATAAGATTGATTAAAAGTGATTTTCAAACCCATAACAATGAGAGGTATGAAACGTACACACCTGTTTTACAAACGGCTAACTTCATTTTTGAGCCCCAACTGTATAGAAATGACGGAAGCATGGTGTTTCCTCAAAGGGTAGGGTTACCAACGCTGAAAAAACTTTGAATTGCCAAAAAATGCCCTCATTTGAGAGAGCTACGATGCTATGAAGAACTGTAACGAATTCCGAAAATTCCATCAAAATCGGAAAAACGCTGCGAATTCTTTCACTGGGGTTTATTATTCAATTGGCTTGCATTCATGATTTGAATTTCTACTAAGCTTTGGAGTGTGGGTGTTTCACAGGTGATAGACGCGATAGGTTATTGAATTTCAGGAGGCACACAAATGTGATCAACTGAACAATCCAAACAGCTATTTTGGTTGAGAACAGATTTACGTGCTCTATGCATATCTCCTGAAATTCAATAATCGCTCTATCACTTGTGAAACACGCACACTCCAAAGCTTAGTAGAAATTCAAATCATGAACGCAAGCCAATTGAATAATAAACCCCATGAAAGACTTCGCAGCGTTTTTCAGTAGATACTTCTCTGGAACAAAAGATTATCAATCCCCTGCATTCTATTCGCCAAACTTCGAAGAGCTTCAAAAGATGTTAAGCAGAGATTCTTTACTTTTTTTCAATATAAAAACACTATACTTTCCATGAAACGTGTACATGTTTGAAAAGTAAGTAGATTGAAGCCCTGTGTTGGATGTTTTTCCTTAAAAATCACTTTTGTTCGAGATAAGTCGGTAGTTATATTAATATGAAGGTGATAGTTTAAATTGAAGGGAATTCTGTGTGTCAGAAGGGATTTCGAACAAAAGGGATTAACTGTTGACAATTGATTTCTGAGTGTAATTATAACTAGAACGCTGTCGAGAGTTTGAATATTCTGAACACGGGATTAATCAAATTACGTTCCCATAATGTTTGGTTTCTAAATGAAACGCTATGTAAACAAGTGGTTAGTAAAATCAATTGGATAGCATTATGCCCCATTCTGGCTGAAAGCAACAGTCAGTTGGTAGGTATTTCAATAGCAGGGACCTCACCGCTGATATTTGTCTCAGGCAGTCTCCACTAATACCCTCAACTTCCCTCCCGAGCGGACTCGCCTCCCTATTCATTAATCACCCTCTAGTAGCAGCAAGCGCTCATCAACAAGTGCAAATTAATAACCTTACAATTAATTTCCACAGAATTGATAGATTTTCTGATAACTAGTTATCGGGATTAGAGTTAGGTAAACTAGGTGTCTTCATTACCGAAATTTAGGTTCGTTTAAGATGAGGATAGGGTGAGAGACAAAACTAAAAACAATGCAAATCATTTTCTTCTTTATTCCCTCATAGGGCCTCAACGACTTTACGCCACTCATCTCGATTTGGCTCAGTCTGACAATTTAATGCAAACTCCTTTAATTTCTTCCTCAACGGATCGTCTCCAGGTCAACCTAGGGCGTCCAGTGCTTCGGGAGCTTTGAGGGTTCCATGTCCAGGATGCCCTCTCAATGGATTCCCCACCCTTCCGAAGAGTGTGACCGATCCAGCCCCATTTCCTCTTCCTGATCTGCATTTCTATGGAGTCCTGACGTGTCCCCTTCCACAAGTCCTTGTTTGAGATTGTGTCCGCCCAAAAAACCCGTACAATTCTCCTAAGGCAACGGTTCGTGAATACTTGTAATTGCTTTATGAGTGCTTTTGTCATATAGGAGGACAGATTCCACATTTGTATTGAAGATCCGGAGCTTGACTCTTTCAGAAAATGCGATTTTTCCACAGCACTTATAATTGGACAAAGGAGGAATTCCTATTTGGAATCAGCTTTAATTATTTCAGTACCACTCCTGAACTATTCTAAGTCGAAACTATCACCGTTTCTATGGGTTCAACAATGACTACCAGGGTGTGTTCGCTTGTAAATTAAGCCGCAACTCTTTAGTTTTTTCCATTGATTTTCAGGCCAACTCCTGCCCGCATCTGAGTCCTCCAAGCTTGGCATCCATGTCACAGAATCTCTGAGCAAGGAGACACACATCGTCGGCAAAGTCCAAATATTCCAAGAAAATTTTAGGTTTATTATTTTTGACAAACGGAGCATGCGTATCAGAGTGATTGAGATTAAAAACCTGGACGTGTATCGGCTATAACATTTTCATCTTTATATAAGAGCTCGGTCTGGTATGGGACCCAACTTAACCGATTCGGAGTTCAAGACCACTAGAAAATTTCAGCCCCCTTTGTCATGTTAGTAAAAACCTCAGAAAATCTTGTTTTTGTCCCGTTTTTGACTAGTTTTCGCCACATAGTGTGTGTGAATTTGGATGAAATGTTCGCCCATAAATCTGGAATGGTTTGAGCTACGGACCAAAATAAATGGATTCCTCATGGAAGGTTCTTAAAGTAAAACTCTAAATTTGAAAATTTTTTTTACGATTACAAAGACTTATTATCGAAAATAATGAAACTAAAACGGTGCACTTTAAATTAAGTGAGAGACCAATAGGATGCGAAAATGTGGATCATCGACGAGTGGCAACATTTGATTTTGGTCCTGATTTTTGAAAGCTTTTCCATTAGTCTCCGTTTTGAATAGGAGAATTATGTTTCTACGGCTTTTATCAATGGACGGATGTACTAAAACATGTATTGCAGATTTGGATTTTCACATCCCTACACTTTGAAATTTTCACATTTTCTACAAATGGTTCGATCTGGTTTATTATTTCAATAGTGAACCTGTCTAATAGAGTAAAAAATTAGATTACAAACGATAGAAATAAAACACCCATTCGTGCAGAAACTAGTGAGAGTGGATTATGATTGACGAAATTTCCTTAAAAACCACTCATTGCTAGGAGATGTTCATGAAAAATCGTCATCACATCCAGTCACCCACAACGGATAAAATTCAAGTTAATATGTTTAGAATCGTTATCTCAAAAAGTGTTTAAATAGTTAAATTGTTTAGAGTAGTTATTTCATACTAGTTAGATACAATTCAATCCAATGAATAGAATGAGACCAGGCGCAGTTCAGGCTTAGTTTAACAACAAGACCTCTTACGCCGTGTCCTACGTGAGCGGGAACTAAGCGATACCGGCGGGTCGAGCGGGTTCAGCGTTTATTGCGGGGCGGGCGATTTTCTGTTCAAACCATTACTACTGAGTTGTGCGTCCTGCGTGCCGGACTGTATTCGTCAACTCACATTTATTCATTCAGGGCGGTTTTAGTAAGTAGACCATGGAAACAAAGAAATAAAATGATGCTTTATTTAACAAAATTAATAGGAAATAAAATAAATACTTTGCGGTCGATACTGGACCAAATTTCAGGGGAAAACTGTCACAGATATAGACAAGAGACTTATTAGGTAGACAAGTACTTAGGTATTTGGTGACCATAGACTCGGGCTTGGAGTCATAAACGTTATCTTAGTACTTACAATTTCGATCGGCCGTCGAATAGAATAGTACGGTAATATTTTTATGGTTTTATCAGTACTTTAGGTAGGTACTTATGGTGGATTGGGAAGGACAGGTGGACGGGTGGCTCCGATGCGGTAGGTGCAATCTGCACAGCAGGAAAACTCCTTGACGACAACTTTTCCGACTTGATCAAGGTGTAGTGTTCCAGCTCGAACCTAAAACTGATCAGGAGAAACGGAAGAAATTCCTTATTATCCTGCTTGGTGGTTTTGAGAGAGGTTGAGCACGTGAAAATTTGTAACAACCTACCGGTACGGTATACGGAGGTCGCTCGACGCTGAGTTGGACGAGGACTCCACTAGGCGGTTATCCAGACGAAGATGATGATTCTCTTCGGAGAACTAATAACAGAATATCAGGAAATATGGTAAGCGGATCTCCTTATTTCAAAAGGTAGGTATGCTGGCAGACTCGAGCAGATAAAAATGCTTACCAAGCGGTGAATATTCGGGACAGACGATAATCTCCTTCTTGAAGGTCGTCGAGGGAACGGATGGTCCGACGTACGACAGAAATGTACGAAAATAATATAATATTTCCAATGAGAAAAGGGAAACTTAGGGAAAGCAGTATCGGGACGGCGATGGCGAAAACGACGGAAGAACAATGAGTTTCGGCGCACGTGGTGAGTGTTGACGAGGCCTGCAGGTAGCAGCACAAGACGGGAGACAGAAATCGGCACCGAGAACCGCGAGCCGGGAAAATTCAAATGTTCACGTTACACACCCCTCTCCAGCGGTTGAGGTGGTAACATACTTCTTCAATTTGGAGGGGTGCCACGTTCCAGCACTTCTTCCATCTGAATCTTCAAGGCGGCACGTACCTCCAGGACTGACAGAAACGACAGTATACGGTCCAACGAACTTGGGACAAAGCTTGGCTGCAATCTTGTCTGCTGCAGAAGAAAGATGATAAGACCTATGGAGAACCTGGTCTCCAACTCTGAAGAGATCTCTACGTCGACGAAGATTGTAGCGGTGACTCTGGTCCGTACTTGCCTTCAGCAAATTCCGCTCAACGAGATGGCTGAGTTCTTTCAGCTTATTCATCCTCAATGCCCATTCGTCGGTATCGGTGTCTGATGCTTGACGCAAAGTTTTGGGCTCTGAAACGGATGCATAATGCGAATGAGTTGGTTTCAATTCACGACCAAAATTCAAAAATGCTGGCGAGTACTGGGTAGAACCGTGAACTGCGCTATTGAGTGCAAACTGCAGTTCTCCCAAGTATATATCCCATTTGGCATGATGCTCTTGATCAAGGTACGAAACAATAAGTTGTCTGATATTTCTGTTGGCTCTCTCTGTGGGGTTAGCTTGGCAGTGGTACAATGGAGTTTTGTTGTGTTTGATTCCACATGCCTCTGCAAGCGAACTTACCGCAGAACTCACAAAGTTACTTGCATTATCAGTAATCAAAACTGATGGAGTACCAAAGCGATTTAAAATAACTGATTTAAATTTATTTAGAAGAACGGATGAGGTAGCAGCGCGGATAGGGACTAGTTCAACCCATTTCGTGAAAATGTCTTCAAATACAAGAAGATATTTATTTCCAGAAGAGCTGCGTGGAAATGGACCCATTATATCGGCTGAAACGGTTTCCCACGGTGTGGTGAGGTAGCGAGGAAACATCAATCCACGAGGAGCAGTGTTACTGGGCTTGACACGTTGACAAATATTGCATCTTCGGATGTATCTCACAATATCTTGATACATACCTGGCCAATAGTACAACCGGCCAATACGCCAATGGGTTTTGGCTATCCCTAGGTGGCCAGACTGAGGGTCATCATGATTTTCGTGCAAAATACGGGATCGTAAATTCCAGGGAATCACAACCTTCCAATCCTCACTAGGATCTTGCAGTTCCCCCTTTAGGAAGGATTTTCGAAAGTAAAACAAAACATCGCCTTCAACTTTCCAATCAGGATGCGCATCTGGGTTAGATTTAACCCTATAAAACTTTCTATCATACCAGGCATCATTGGTAGGAATAGGATCAGTAGAATGACTGGTGATAGCAGCAACAGTATCAACTGGATTTGGAATGCGTGAGAGTGCATCAGCCACACAGTTCAATTTACCTTTCCGGTAAACTACATTAAATGTATACGGTTGCAAACGTAAAGTCCAACGGGCTAGACGTCCAGTGGGACTTTTAAGGTTCAAAAGCCACTTTAGACAAGAGTGATCTGTTATGACTGTGAAATCATAGCCTTCAAGGTAATGGCGGTTTTTTTCTATACCATGAATGACAGCCAGACACTCCTTTTCTGTGACAGAATAGTTCCGTTCGGCGGCTGACAAAGAGCGAGAGCAGTAAGCGATTACACGCTCACAACCATCTTGGATCTGCGTTAAAGCTGAACCAATTCCATATTGACTGGCATCAGTTTGGAGTACAAACGGCAGTTGAAAATCAGGCCTAGCTAATATGGGAGCTGAGGTCAAAGCGCTTTTCAAAGTTTCAAAGGCGCGAGTTTGCTCATCCGACCAAACCCATTTACTTTTCTTGCTGACGAGAGATGTAAGTGGAGCGACTATCGTTGAAAACTCAGGAATAAAACGCCGATACCATCCTGACATTCCCAGAAAACGTCGAACTTCTGTAGCATTACGTGGAATCGGATACGAAGTGACTGACTCAATTTTCTCCGGATCAACACTTATTCCATCTATGTTGACTCGATAACCCAAATACCTGACTTCATCACAACCAAACTCACATTTGTCTGGATTAATTCTTAATCCAGATTCCTTTAATCTACGGAAAACTTCCTCGAGAAGTACACAATGGGTTTTAAAATCAGAAGTACAGATCAAGATATCGTCAAGAAAGGCGATAACTTGAGGATATAGGTCCATGAACACAGTATCTGCCAAACGTTGAAATGTAGCGGGTCCATTAGTGACCCCAAACGGCATGAATCGAAAACGGAAAAGACCTCTGTTCGGAACAATGAATGAAGTAATGTCCCTACTTTCTTCATCTGCTAACGGTACTTGTAGAAAAGCTTGTTTCAAGTCGAGCTTCGATAAATAAGCTGCTTGACGAAGTGAGTCCAATAGCATATTCATATTAGGCATGGGATATGAATCTTTTCGGGTAACTGAATTAACCCGTCGAAAATCTATACAAAATCTATACTTCTCTCCTTTGCGAACCATTACTACAGGTGAAGCCCATGCGGAATGACTAGGTTCGACTATTCCAGATTCTAGCATTGAATCTAGTTCTGAATACATGGCTTCTAAAACTTTAGGTGAATAGTTGTAAGCACGCTGTTTTATTGGTAAGGCGGAGCCAACGTCGATTCTATGGGTGATTTTAGAAGTGAGACCAGGTGAACTCTCTAGCATTGATAGCCCCTTGGAAACAATAGAATCAATTATTTTCCTGTCTGATTCATCTAGTCGCCTTATACCACAACAAACAGTACTAACTGTTTCACTTTTGTTGGGCGAATGGGTAGAAAAATTAAATTTCACGTCGGGATTGCTAGAAAACCACCATGAATTATCAATAGCATCCGGAACAATTCCCATTTCACGAATGAAGTTTAGACCCAAAAGAATCGGAGACGAGAGATTATTGAGATAATAGAATGTGAATGCAGTATCAACATTACCCAGTACAAATTTCAGGTTGTATGAGCAAAATATGGTCGAACGAATTCCATTGGCCATTTGAACAACAAACGGATTGATATTTATGCAAGCATTAGGCTGAACATTTTCACAGGTATTTAAACCTAACATATCCAATCCATTTTTGCCAATATATGACAAATGACAAAACAGAACCGGTATCGCAGAGAGCAGGTACCGTCACGGTAGTAGTATCATTATCCCTGAGTGTTGAAAAATTAATTTCATCAAGCTTGAACTGCAAGGAAAATATCAATAAATTTCCATTGTTTACTGCACTGACTGCATTCGGCGAGACGGCATGTAGCGGAACTGAATGGTTCAACGAAATAATATTTAGGTCGGACGGAACATGAACTGACGGAACTGGAAGTGGCGAGACGGTATGATTCGGAACAATATTCGACGATACAGTTGGTGATGAAACAATACTAGACGATATTACAGGTGAAATTGAATTCAGAGGGCCTTCAAAAACATTGGGAACTGGACTGGCCCTTAAAGCTAGTTCCCTTTGATGTTTTTTGAACTATTACAGTTTGGGCATGATGTAATGAGCACACCCTTAAATCCACATCTGTAACAAAAACGTTGCCTAGGTTCAGTGCATTGAGAAAATACGTGTGGACCCTCACAGTTCCAACATTTGAGTTGTGGTTCTGAACTACTACCTGACCTAGCTGTTACTTTAGTAGGAATGTGTTTTACGGAGTCCGATACCTTACGAGATGAAGGAGTCTGATTACACGAACTACCATTTGAGACGCTATAAACAGGAAATCCATCACTGTTAATATTCGAACTCTTCTTTGAACCAAATTTGTTTTGATCGGGTTTGACTTTGCTACCTAAATTGTTGGATGATTCCTTTGAACGAGTAGAACCACCAGTTTTATGCTCTACAGCCATTAACTCTTCCCGACGATTCAACTCAGTGATGTATTCAATAAGTTGGAGATATGTAGGAATAGCATTAGCTGCGTGTTTTTCCTCAAAACCCCTACGAGTAGTAGGATCCAAATGTCTAAGAGCTAGCTGAAGTTTTACAAAGTCATAAGGGTCATTCAAATTCAAAGATGTAATTGAGTTCCAATTATTTTCGTGTTCAGTAAGAAACCTTTGGAGCTCAGAATGAGATTGTTCACGTAGAGGGGTAAAATCCAAAACTTTTCCGACGTAATGACTAGCAAGACGCCTAGTGTTGTTATATCGAGCCTTCAAACATTCCCAAGCTAGCGTATAATTGCTTTCCTCCAATGAAAAATTCGAGATGACTGAAAGAGCATCGCCCTTTAGACTTGACCTAAGGTAATGAAACTTCTTGATGCAGGAGACGTTCTTGTCATGATGTACGAGCGATTCGAATAATGAACGAAATCCAAGCCATTCTTCTATTTTCCCCGAAAAGGTGGGTAGAGGAATGCGAGGGAGTTGGGAAGGAATAGAGACGTCAGGTTCTGAGGGAGGTACTGAACTAGAACTAGTACTACTGCTTCCTTTTACGTAAATCAGATAGGTGTTGCGTACAGTGTCAATTAAATCGATAAAACTACAATGCGTTTTCGATATATCTATAACCAATGAGGAATCGGAAACGGAAACATTAAATTCACGAATTTTAGTGTTGATTCGATCTAGCTTGTCTTCTAAAGTAAAAGTACGATCATATCTCGTACGAAATGACTGAACATTAGTGGCAGTTATTTTCTTACTGACATCATAAATATGCTGCAGGCTTGAGAACAATTCTTCCCTTTCTTTTATGAGAATGGAATGTAATTCTACCAATTTCGGATCAATGGTAATATCACCACCTTGAGCCATTGTGACAAGACGAATCAATAAGGCGAGAGTGAGAAGTATACGAAAACAATAATATTATGAGACAAGAAGAGATATGCGTGTTCCCGTGTTATCAGAAACAGCCTAAATATTGGCGACAGCGGTCGACAACAGATACCTACATCAATAAACCAAATAAAACATATATTCATAAAACTACGTGAAATTGATTCAATAGTAGATGCGACAGAAATATAAAAATAATAGTAGCGTATGCGAGAATACTGTACTGCGCAGTACTACCTGCTGCAAAACTTCGATCAGCAGAATGAGTAACTGCTAAACTTTACGCAAGATATACTTCCTAAATGCAATCAATGCAACACATGAGTAACCCAATAAAGGAGTATTATGAATCAGCAATACGTCGATAAAATTAGTAATTTGTTGGTACGAATATTAGCAATTCGTTGTTATAAATTAGCATTTACGTTAGAACGGATTAGCATTACGTTGGGCGCCATGAATATATCTGTGACGAAAAGGAACAAAAATTATCGAAGTGGGGATGAACCCATTTAAAAATAAATAAATCAGACCCAGGCTAGTAAGTAGACCATGGAAACAAAGAAATAAAATGATGCTTTATTTAACAAAATTAATAGGAAATAAAATAAATACTTCGCGGTCGATACTGGACCAAATTTCAGGGGAAAACTGTCACAGATATAGACAAGAGACTTATTAGGTAGACAAGTACTTAGGTATTTGGTGACCATAGACTCGGGCTTGGAGTCATAAACGTTATCTTAGTACTTACAATTTCGATCGGCCGTCGAATAGAATAGTACGTTAATATTTTTATGGTTTTATCAGTACTTTAGGTAGGTACTTATGGTGGATTGGGAAGGACAGGTGGACGGGTGGCTCCGATGCGGTAGGTGCAATCTGCACAGCAGGAAAACTCCTTGACGACAACTTTTCCGACTTGATCAAGGTGTAGTGTTCCAGCTCGAACCTAAAACTGATCAGGAGAAACGGAAGAAATTCCTTATTATCCTGCTTGGTGGTTTTGAGAGAGGTTGAGCACGTGAAAATTTGTAACAACCTACCGGTACGGTATACGGAGGTCGCTCGACGCTGAGTTGGACGAGGACTCCACTAGGCGGTTATCCAGACGAAGATGATGATTCTCTTCGGAGAACTAATAACAGAATATCAGGAAATATCGGATCTCCTTATTTCAAAAGGTAGGTATGCTGGCAGACTCGAGCAGATAAAAATGCTTACCAAGCGGTGAATATTCGGGACAGACGATAATCTCCTTCTTGAAGGTCGTCGAGGGAACGGATGGTCCGACGTACGACAGAAATGTACGAAAATAATATAATATTTCCAATGAGAAAAGGGAAACTTAGGGAAAGCAGTATCGGGACGGCGATGGCGAAAACGACGGAAGAACAATGAGTTTCGGCGCACGTGGTGAGTGTTGACGAGGCCTGCAGGTAGCAGCACAAGACGGGAGACAGAAATCGGCACCGAGAACCGCGATAGAAACTTTTAATTTGATTGTATCAACATCATCGGAAAAAGTACCTGTAGTTGAATACGTCAACGGCAGCGGACATGTGCCTGGGCTGGTCGGGGCAGGTGTAGAGGTTCCGGTCGTCCTCAGGCAGGAGATCGACGTCGTGGAAGATGAAGCAGTCGAACTCGCGGAACCTCAGCGCCTCAACGAAACCGACGTTGAGGAGCATCGCGCGGTTAAATACATCGTTACCTGCCACATAACAAACAGTTAATCAAATCAAATCTGATGAATGTCAGTGAGATGAAACGAGGAGCTCGCTTACAAAAGTTCATAACTCCATCTCCAACCAATTTTCAGGAGACCCAAAAGAAACAGCTGCAACTGTTTCCATTTGAATGAATTTTTGTTTAAATTCTCAATACAAGCTATAGTATCAATAAACAAGCATAATATAGCACCAATCATAATAAACAGAAGATATATAGTTTTTTGAAGATATTGAGATTTCGCATGCGCGAATTTGCTTAAATTATAAATTTATGTCAATGAAATTAGCAAAAACACGAACGTTGAACGTTGAAATACTTGTTTGTTTCTTTTTTGGAATATGTCTCAAATTTCCTTCAAAAACTTCCGTCAATGACATTCGCAGTTCAATTATAAATTCCAGTCATGCAGAATGATCGCATGAGCGAATTTTCTTAAATTATTGTGTTAAATTTATGTTGAATTGAGTTGGAATTTGTGCAATTAAATGATTAAGTATCAATTTTATTGTGTAAAAACGTTCTGAGTTGTATTCTTATATTCAAACAAGGATTTTGGATTTATAGAATTTTTGGTATTTCATCAATTTTTTAAGCACATTTCAATGACGTTCAAGTACTTTTCAGCATAAAATTGAGCTTCAATGACCTAGTTCATGGTTTATAAACAAGGTTTACAACTAGAGATGTTCGATATTTCTGTACCGGTGACAAAGTCACCGATATGATGTCGATATGATGACTTTGTCACCGCCGATATTTCGGCGACTTTGTCACCGGTACAGAAATATCGTGAGACACGGCCCGTAGCCCGGCTTCGCTTCCACACAGCTTCGAGCTCTGAGTTCCCGGTGTGTTCCCGTTGCGTACGGTCTAGGTCACTCAACTACCGCCTACATTTCTACATCTATGTGATTTTTATCACCAAAGAAATATTTTGTGATGTAACAGTAGAAATATTTGTGTCAAGTTTTTTGTTGTTTTGTTGAATTTAATGCTAAAGAATTTGTGTTATCATTCGACATGAATTTATGTTACCATTCATAAGTTCCTTGAAACATGACGTTTTCATGTAATAAAATAAATTTTTAAAGCGATGAATGTGCTTTTTAATTTTCTCTCACTCTTATTCAGAAGTTTAAAATTTAGTAAAACATTTGTTTAAATACACAAGAATAAAAACAGATTATTATTTTAACTGTAAAACAATCCCTTTTTAATCATAAAAATTTATGTTCAACATCTCTTTTTATGCTTCCTTCCTTCAAAAAACTGTGACAGCGCCACATTTCATTCATTTCCACTCTCTGTCACCGATATTTGTCACCGATATTTCCTTGTCACTGGAACCGAAGTCACCGATATTTGTAAGCCACTGGATCGCACATCTCTATTTACAACTACATTTAACGCTTTTGATCCGTTTCTATCATTTTTATTGATTTTTTCAGTACTTTAAAAAAATGTGATGGATTTCATTTGAATACTGTGCTCAAAAAGTGTTGTCCAACAAACTAACCCTCACTCCTGGAATGCCTTTTTTTTCTTTTTTCGAAAGAATGAAGTTTTCATCTCAATCCTGTCGACAGATTGGAAAGGTACAAACCTTTTTGTTTGGATGGAATTGCATTTAAGAAATGTTCTTTCTAATTTGTTCTAGGGAAGGTTTGAAATACTGAGTGGTAACGACGGAGGAAATACCCACAACGTTTAAATGACCATTACAAGCAGGGATTGAGTTCGCCATTTATAGCTCACGCAAATACACTCCTTTATTTGGTACAATACAAATAAAACCCTTTTTATAGAACATTTCCTCTCCATTTTATGTCATGACGGGTAATACATTAAACTTGCTCAGTGTGTTCTCTCCGTGGCAAAGGCAAAATAAACGTTCTATGAGTGGTTGCATTTCAGGTTTTATTTTTATTAGTAAGCGGTTTCATGCATTGATATAGGGTTGATTTGAGGATTAATTTGGTACCAACTATAATGTACGAGGGTGGATCAAATATAAACCGGAATTTTTATCTGGAGGCTACGGTAGCGAACTGGAGAGGGTGCGGCTTGGAGAGGAAGTTGGTAGGGGTGTCTGGAGTAGGAATCTTTAGGGGGCGCACTCTGCAGAGCGGTCGCTTGCTTCAGTACGCCATGAGTGAGCAAGAGGTCTGTTGCGCAACGCATTATAATTAAGTTTTTGACAAAAGAAGGCACTAAACCTTCCGAAATTTTTAGACGGCTCCATGCACAGTTCAGGGAAGCAACCCTTTCGAAGACGCAGGTGTATGATTGGCACAAAAAATTTTTAGCGGGCCG
The DNA here is from genome assembly GCA_031894815.1 of Creontiades dilutus. Taxonomy (NCBI): domain Eukaryota; kingdom Metazoa; phylum Arthropoda; class Insecta; order Hemiptera; family Miridae; genus Creontiades; species Creontiades dilutus. The sequence goes on from JAVIWC010000333.1 coordinate 41,259, forward strand.
GGAACCAGTGGAAAATGAGCCCCACCAAAGACGGCCACGAACAAGCATCACTGCAGACAACATTCGTGCTGTACGGGACCTTATTGAGGAGGATCGGCGCGTAACAATTTCTGAGATTGCTTCACACGTTGCAATAAGCTTCGGAAGTGTTCAAGGCATCATCAACGATGAACTCAAATTCAGGAAATTGTCTGCCAGGTGGGTTCCTCGGCTCCTCAGCCAGGAACAAAAAAATGTGCGCAAGGATGGACGCAAATGCACTGGACACCTCTGGAACATCCTCCTTACAGTCCAGATTTGTCACCCTGTGACTACCAATTGTTTGGGCCACTGAAAGAAGACCTGGGAGGAAGGCGGTTTGGTGACGATGCTGCGGTAGAGGAGTTTGTGCGCAACTGGCTGACTACACGTCCTCCTTCATTCTTCAAGGACGGCATCAGAAAGTTGCCAATTCGATGGGAAAAGTGTGCTAAAAATGCAGGAGACTATGTAGAAAAATGAGGTGGTATTTTTGTATTTTTTTGTTAATTCAATAAAATTGAAAAAAATAATTCCGGTTTATATTTGATCCACCCTCGTACCTATCCACAGTATATGTACAAAACATGTACTTACATATATTATTCATATGGATAATAGTCATGAGTTTCTACGAATTAAATAGCGTTTTATTAGTGGTAGCTGACTGGAATACTGAGTCACTTATGTTTTCTTGGTTTTAAGATTCTTCAGTCAAATTTATTTGTGGGTGATTGTAAAGCTATTTTACGAAGCTTAGGTGCCTATTCATTCTATATCTAGTAGGTCAAGCAAATTTAAAGGGGGTTTCAAATTAGGAGGTAGTAAGTACTTACCGTATTGCTCTATCACAAAAATGCCGTAGTCTAAAAGCTGTCTTTGAAGGAAAGGGTGCATGTTAGCTAGGAACTTGGAAAGGTGCTCAGTTCTGTCCCTGAAACAAAATATTAGGTCGGTAAGTGGATATTTTATCGCATGAGCTCCAAGTTCAAAACATCGAGTTGGAAAGTTAGTCTCGATCAATTTGATTGAAGAATTGTAGGTAACCATGACCATGACAGGTAAAAGATGTCCAAGAGGCCCGGATGATCGTTGAACATCTCAGAGCCTTATCATGCTCCATTGGTTCTACCACCTACTCGCAAAGCAAGCTAAGTTAACCATTAGAGCCCAGGTCCAGCCCTGTACAGAAAGAGACCTAAATTCCCTTGCAGAGGAGCCTGTGGAAATCCATGTCTTACCTAGCTCAAAGAATGCAAGGAACTTGGTCAAGGGAAGAGTCTGTGGAATGCTCCAGGCTTACAACCAGCCTCGACTACCAAAACAAACACATGACCAGAATTGGCATCCATCAGACATTTCGCTCTTTATGTAAGGGAGGGATCATGGCAGACCCCTCTCTCTCCCAAAAGCACAATTGATAGATATTTGCTAAGTGTTTGTTTGCTTCAGTAGGATGGCATATGCTCGGGGCACTTCTATGTCGTTTTTCAAATTTAATCATAATTACGCGTATTTTACTGACAGAAATTTTCAGTAACAGACTAATCAAGAGCTTGCAACTCAAACAGATGAAAACGATTTAAAGATGAGGGCTACTTGCCAGCTGATGGCTCACTTTCCTAATGAATTTGCGTGGAATACACAACTTTTGTTTTCTTGCTCGATTACAAAGGGTCATTGTTCAAAATAATAAACCAAAAAGAAAATAAATGACAACATAAAAAGATAAAAAGGAATGAATATAGTTTTGATGCTTAAACATTCAACGCGGCAACTCATTTGAGGGGTTGGGCTTTGGTTCCAGTGACGGGAAATTGATGACAAAGAATCGGACTTTCTCTTTTGCCTGAGTTATAACACCACTAAGGTTATCGTTCTTGTTTTCCCGGCCTTTAGTAACCTCCCAGCCACCGTGGGAGGAGGTCACTGAAGTTTATGTTCATGTCGGCCAAAAAACCAACGAAACGGCGCAGATTCGAGTCCTTCGCAAATCACTGCAAAAACCACGGTAAGTTGTCAATAAAATATCATTAATAAATGAAAGTTAAAATTTCAAAAACATGGCGGTAAGTTGCCAATGAATTGCAGTCCCGCACGCCATCGTGGTGTTTTTCAAAACGGCTGAAGGCGCGAAAAATTATGCCCCGAACCAAAATACCTACCTATCAAATTTATTATTATTATATATATATATATATATATATTTTTTTTTTTTTTTGTCTTGTTTCTAATGGAAAGAAGCCATCATATAGAAAGCCTGCCACAATAATTAGCACCTACTTCTTCAACATAGATTGATTTTTTATGAATAAAATTAAATTATTGTAAATAATACTTGAAAATAAACTTCGTTGTATTTTTGATATTTTACGTATTTTTACCCACTTTACCCGATTCTTGCATTTCAGTGCTAGTAAGGTAGTATTTCTACCCACCAATATGCTCATAAACTACTGATACAAGGGAGTTCTGTTTACTCATATGAAAATTACCTTAGTTGAAAGTTAGCTGAAATCATAAATTGGTATGCGTAATAAATTGTCATGTAAATTTGGTATACATTTTATTTTGGTATCTAAATTGGTATTAGTGCAGAAATTTTCATAACAGAAACAGGCTTGCAACTCAAAGCAGATGAAAACGATTTAAAAATGACCGCTAGATTATATTGGGCTACTTGCCAGCTGATGGCTCACTTTCTTAATGAATTTGTGTGGAACACACAACTTTTGTTTTCTTGGTCGATTACAAAGGGTCGTTGATCAAAATAATAAACCAAAAATAAAATAAATGACAACATAATAAGATAAAAAGGAATGAATATAGTTTTGATGCTTAAGTAACTAAGGGGCATAACTTTGGTTCCTAAATGAATGAAAAGAGAGAAATTGGCAAAGTGAGAGTTGGTGTGACATTGCATGCACGAATCTAATACTTTTGAACGAATATTAGTCAGGCAGCTGCGATTGGGACCTTTTTGAAAAGAATAAGAAATCTTTCATAATGTTTGTTGTTCAACAATTTTGATTGCTTTTTTAGTAGACGTTTTCTAAATATTTCAGCCAAAGCGTAAAACTTGTCCACTTTAAAATTTCCAAAATCTTGAACAAAATGTAGGTGATAGTGGCATTATTGGGAAATGTATACAGGTTGTCTAGAAAGAATATAGGAGTTTTGAAAATTCGTCACTAAAGTAGTTTTGAAGGTAGCGAGGAAAACTTGATTTTGAATGAAACCGGGAAACCTATAGTTTCGCCTGGCACTGCTATAGCTCGCCTGATTTTCAGTGACGAAGCTACGTTTCAAATTTCAGGCGAAGTTAACCGTCACAATGTGCGGATCTGGGGTACCGAAAATCCTCGTGAAGTTCATGAACATGAACGGGATTCCCCAAAAGTGGATGTGTTTTGTGCCATTTCTCAACACAAAGTTTACGATCCATTCTTTTTCGATGGGTTGTGAATCAATGGGGACAGTTATCTCAATATGGCTATTCCCCCAATTGAAGAACAGGGCAACTTTGGAAACTTGATATTCCAACAAGATGAGGCACCACCTCATTGGTCTCTTCAGGTACGCGAGTTCTTAAATGACTTTCCCCCGCACTGATGAATAGGTCGAAGTTCTGCGGGATATTTGGTTCTTCACTCATGGCCTCCTCGTTCCCCTGATATGACGCCTTGCGATTTCTTCTTATGGGGACACATGAAAGACACGGTTTTGTACCTCCTCTGGCCGAGAATTTGGTTGGCATCAAAGCCCGCATAGTACCCGCAGTGGAGAGTGTGACCCCCGACATGTTTTCAAGAGTGTGGCATGAACTGAGTTATCAGGCGATGTGATTAATGCTTCCTGTGGTGGACATATCGAACATCTATGAATACCAAAAGCGGGACAGTAGACCTCTATGGTTCTACAGCCAGATCATTTAAATGATTAATTTTACACATTTAAGTACCGAAGATGAAAAATTGCCTATGCAACCTACTCAGAGGAGGGGAGCTAGTAAACAGATATGAAAGCTACGGCTGGGGGGTGGCTAACATGGGTTTACGTGAGCGCATTCTGTGTTCATAAACGGTACTTACTAAGCCTAACCAACTCCCTGGAAAAATCTGTAGATTCAACCAGAGCACCAGAGAGGATAGTGCTTACCAAGGTGGCAGGTACACGAATGACCCCCTCGGGCGGACGGAAAAGTGCTGATGCCGGGATAACAAAGGGCTGGAGGAGCCCACCCGAAGGTTAGTTGAAGGAGTGTTGAGCGGGGGGGGGGGGGTGGAACTGTTGGGCCGGTCGCTAAGAACTGGATTGTACTCCATACTATTACCATACTCCATACTATTATCATTTAAATGATAATAAACGATAAAAACATTAATTTCAGAGCCTTCAGATCTTTGTAAATTCAATCGCCGTTGAAGACGACGAGCATAAGCGTTGATGAACTAGTCAAAATCTGGATTTAGCATGTCTGAGCTGCAGATCTGTGGGTAGGAACCTGTACAGGCGGGTATTACCTGTAAGGAATGATGATAGCGACGCGGTCCCTGGCCCTGCAGTGGGAGGGTCGCCACTGGCCGCCAGGAAGGAGACCTTTTCCAATTTGTCTCTCCAAGTCAGAAAGGAGGCCTCCCTCCTTGTAAGCCCCCAGAACTCCAACTGTAATAATAGAGATGAACCATTAGTGAGCGAACTGAGTATGACAGTAGATATTTAATTGACTATCAAAATTATTACAAGGTGATTGTTCAGATGTATCTGAAATGGTTTTGGATCATGAAGAGTTTTTCGGTGTTTGAGTCATTACCTCTTGAAAACCACACTTGACTCATATTCAAGGCCCGCAGCTAACGGGACCATACTCGCCATTGTTAATACCTCTTTGAAAATATTTAAAGCCTTTAATGGACTCCAAATTCCCCAAGCTGCTTTGCGCCGTGGGTTTTTCCCAAGCCACCCTCTTTCTGGCAAACGGTCAGTCACCCGTAGTCTCCCCCCTAGCACCCTGGGCTTTCCCGGGGTAGTTGTAACCCCGTCCCTGATTGGTTTCTACTATCCCCCTCTCTCTACTCCCCGCGATTCCCCACTCTAAATTTTCTTCACTTCCCCTCCAAACAAAATTTTCCCGTTTTTTGGTTAACAGAGTCTGGAGTCAGTTCTCTCCTTCGTTTTTAGCTTGCTCTTACACCCTTGTTAACTTGACTGACTTCATAGTTATCAAAGTGACTTCACTTTCCTAATTAAGTAGTGGCAAAGCAGCATATTTTGTGATATTGTTGGCTACCCGCGAAACCTCAACTTTGGCAGAAGCGCCCTAAGGTTTTATTCAACAACACCTTTATTTATTTGATTGATTCACTATATCGACGAATACGAATTGAATGATATATTTCCAAACTCGTTCATTGAGCATGTACGCATTCATTTGAAATACAGCCTCCATCAGATTACTGCACAACCGTTTATATCTTCCTTGGGTTCACCTCAACAGTGATCAATTTTTATAGGCCAAAAAACTACCTAAAACACATTTTTCTATCGACTTCTTGTTTTCTTTCTCGGAAATATGAAGAAACCGACACTCTTACAAATGGATTTATACCATTTGGTTCATCATGTGGCCCACAGTTTGATTGATTGTATGAAACTAAGCATTCTTAAGCGATTCTAGTGAAGACGCTTGTTAGTTTGGGATTCCATTTAGCAGCTACGTAAGCTCTACTCTCTCTTACAACCTGGTCAACCCACCCCTACATTGAAGATGTAAGTACTTAACATACTTAAACGAAGTTGACGCTTAAAAACACCAAAAGTTGCTGCACTCCATGACTAGATATCACTGCTTAGCCAGGCAAATAGTTGTTACTTTGAGGAAGCCAACAATATTGGCTCATTATTTGCTAGACCATGGGTTCGATGACTGACTTTGATCTATAGATTAAATCAGAATGGAATCCATTCTTGAATTAAATGATTCATCGTCAAGGGAACTAATCTAAAAATATATTAGTTACTATGGAACCGGGTGACTAGGATGGTAAACCATGGGATTCCGAGAGAAATTGAGAGGCTTACAAATTATTATTCGGTGGTTTTGAAATTCCCTAATCGGCCGATGTTGCGTTACTGCATTGTTCGCTAGTTTTGGGCACTAAGCTAAAAATCCTGACAGTTGAGTAAGTATGAATTATTAACTAAGTTCCTACTAGGATAACTAGAAGTTGCAATGTTGAAAGTTACGGAATGGTTCCCGAAAAAAAAAAAACACTCACTCAAATTAGGAGGAACCAAAGGGCATAGAGGAAGCGGCTGAGCTGCATTCACCGTCGTTATCTGGAAAATGGAAAAGCATAATAATTCTAGGGGACTCTTGGTAATACTAACAGATTAATTCAAGTAATCTAAACTTTAAAAAAGAAGGCTTTTGAAACAGTCGGACAGAATTATACCGCTTGAGGTACCTGAGGAAGTTCCACATGTAGTGTTTCCCCGAAAGACTCCGATAGATCGATTTTAAAGAATCTCTTTTTTAAAACCCCGACAAGGGAGCAATAGATATAGTTCACATATTTCCCAGCAGACCTTGTAACGCCGGAAGGCTTTTACAAATAAACAATCTCATTTCAATCAAATCTCCCAACAGAAGGCTCAGCCTGACCGGACGATCCACGCTGACTTCATCTCTGGCAGCCCAGTGCGTCAAACATTCATTTTTCCTCCAGCTTCGACTCCTTGTATTCTTTCTAACTTTTTTCTCAACAAAAAGTTTATTTTCTTATAATAATCATCGACTTTACTGAATTCCGTGAGTATTATGGTAATTTACGAAGCAGCAGTAACGATTTGTGTACTTAACTAATCGTTTCCTTTTTATTCCTTTGCGCGATGTTTCGACCAAGGAACATTGAATCCTCAGGCATTCCAGTCCATTGAGTATTGTTGTTCCCGTAGGGGGCCACAGAACCGCGACTTTCCCTGACACATTCAGGCTGCGAGTTTGAAGAGCATTGGTGGGTATTCAGACCACAGGAGAACACGATCACCGAGTAGACGGTAGTTTTACAAGCCGTATTCTAATACCAAATATGAAGTGGATCTTGATCGAGAATTGGGACGAGTCCAGTTATATCAGCCCTTTCCAAAATAGGGAATTAGGACGACAACGCTTACCAGTGACGTGTGTGGTTCGGAAAATTAACTCAATAATATCGCGGTTATTCGAGAATTGGTGGTGACACAACGAGTGAGGACGAATGATACATCCGATTTCAGCAGACTTGAGCATTTCAGGAAGCTTGAGTAGCATTACGGGTATCCTCTGGGTGTTGCAGGCATTAATCACCCCAGCCATTGGAAGGGGCAAATACACCATTCCATCAGCCTGCATTTGTCAATAAGCTATTTAACAACCATGGATACTTCCAGGTTCCACGGGACGATCATGGCAGGGTGTTCACACTTTTTGTTACTATCCTCCTGGGCTAGTCGATTACACAACTAATTTGCAATAAAAAGTGTCTCAAAAGCAATGCACCACACCACCATTATTACACTTATTCCTTCTTTCTACTAGTCCACCAAACGAGGCTTAAAATTGTGAGTGATTTCTCAAGATGGTTTGAGATTAGACTACGAACATTTAGCCCATTCTGAGTAAGAAAACTTGTACCATCATCTCAAAAAACTGATGTATTACAAACTTGGTAGCCTCCCTACGATGGCTGCTTCGGTAAATTTCAAAGTATTTCGTAGAAAATTCCTGAACAGAGATGCTACAAAAATTTTTGTTTAGTCCAAAGTTGTTTGAAAAAACAAAACAAAAACGATTCAGCCCCATAACGAGGTAGTCACAAACATTTGAAAATCAGGGTGATTTTCATTGAGTCCTTTCCTCCCCCAGCTTGGATTTCTGCTCTTCAAAACCACCTGAAACAAGTGGGTGTGGCATATAGCTCCCTCGTATCCATAACATGACTGTATAGATCATTGAAAATTATTATTGACTAAAGAACTTCGTTCAATTAGGAGAAGTAAATATTGAATTAGGGTAAACTTATTGTTATGCAGGAGCATAACTTGAGAAAATAAAGGTAGGCATGTTCAACTATTGAACAAACTATAAAATATACCAAATCCGAACAATCCCTGAAAATTTCGTCGAAATCAGTCATGAACTACCGGAGTTATGCGTGTAACAAGGATTTCACGTTTGCGGATGCGCAGAGGCTACTATTGTATTTTTTCATGAAAGAGGGGATCATCTACACACCAGACCGAACAATCCCTGAAAATTTCATCGAAATCGGTCAAGAACTCCCGAGTTATGCGTGTAACAAGGATTTCACGTTTGCGCATGCGCAGAGGCTACTATTGATCCGGGGGTCATGAAACCTATAGGGAACCATCTACACCCCAACCCGCACAATCCCTGAAAATTTCATCAAAATCGGACTATAACTTCGTGTAGTTTTGCCCGTAACAAGGATTTGCTGACAGACAGACAGACACACAGACAGACACGGAACCAAAATTGTTCAGAAAGGTCTAAAACGCAAAATGCTAGTGGAATTTTTGATTTTGGAGACAAAAAATTTTCACATTCCGAAAGTGAAAACAATGCTTCCGCTGCCTTGGTAGACTCGGAAGCAAAACTCAATACTGGTCTTTACGTCATTACTACTGGGGTTTCGTAGTACGAGTATTTACGTTCGTAAGAGATCTCCATGGTATGTACCATGGGAAGAGCTATAGGTGTACCTACACATCTAATATATAGAGATAATCCCCTCAATGTATGTTCCGTATAGACTGCTGAACTGCCAAACCAATTTTTACCGGAGTGGTCGTTAAATAATCAGCAAGTTACGGCGCACAACATAGGCTTAGTCAGAAGCTTCAAAACATCCTTCTACCTTGCAAACGGCGCTGCACATCGCAACCGATTTCTTTGGTTCCTGAACTTTCGTAATCATAGTTGCTCACAGGAATTTTCATTGCGGCGGAAAATAGTGGCAACTGGAGTTAAGAAGTCTTGAAAAGAACTTGACATTTGATGCGAAGCACGGGTTTTCCGGTAGTAAGTTTGTACAAGGGGTTTTTCATGCACTTGCCTCTTAGCACAACTACAGTCGACTTCCCAGGTAGAGGGGGTTCGGTGATAACTAATTGTTTAAATAAACATATAAAATTAGGGCGCCACTCCTCTTTATAAATAACTCTGATCTTATAGGGGAGGAGGAAGTAGAAAAGGAGTTTATTTGACTGAGCAAATGAGGGTTTTCAGGCCCGTAACCCTTGCCGCAAGGGCTGAATCAACAATGAGCGAATAGGATCGTACTAATTGAAATTTTCACTCTTAAAATTCCTTATTTGTTGAGCGAGGAAGCCCGAAAAGGTAACAATTCAATTCAGCAAATAGTTGAATTCATGCGGAACTCGAAATTTCAAACCAAGTCGAACCCGGCTGAAAAACGCAATTTCTCTGTAAAGCCACATTTTACATCATTCAAACGTAATTTTGATGACTTTTTTATTAATTTTTAACAAAAATGTGAAAAAACTCCTTCAGTTTCTGAATAGTTAATACAGACAAACATAAAGACACACACGCACAAGTTTCATATAAGTATTTGTATTCATTTAAATGAACCTAGAACAGAAACACTATTTCTAGGCCAATGATATAGCAAGTTACTTCTGACATAGAAAGTTACCCTCGTTCACGTTTTCCGATGCTACGGACAAAAAACAAGATGTAAAACGAATGAGCTGTCCCCATTCCCTCATCCTTTTGATGTCTGATTCTTGGATACCTATCAAAGCAAACGGAGCAGAAACGGAATTCTTGATGGGAACCGATAAAACAAACCCAATGAGACCTAGGCAGTTAACTTAGAATTTAATTTTTAATTCCATTTCAACTTTCAACTTTTGAAGGAGATTGGTTCAAAATATCAAAAACATATTTTTTCTTTCTTAGTTTTACATTAAACCGAAGAAGCCAATTATTTATAGCGAAGTATTCCATTGTTCATTTCCGTTATAAAAAGAAGCGGAGTGAAAGTATTCTAAAATTTTAAGATAGAAAATGGCAAAACAAACTTCCTATTTTTCAAATGAATTTGAGAGCAGTTCTTACATAATTTGACGACTTCAATTAATAGAAAACTTCTGCCAAGACGGTTGAGGTACAGCAGGTAACATGTACATACTGATCATTGAAATGTTTTAAATAGTCAATAAGATGTAGAATATAATCTTGTTAGAGGGAACAAAACACTGGGTATGTGTCCTTAGACACCAACGCCTTCAATTGGTCAGTTGGCATGCATTGCCAATATGTCGCACCAATGCTACAGGGTGTCTCAGGAGTTATGCACAATCCGACTCCTACGTGTTCTACAACTCATTTCCGACCAAAAATGCCTCTTAGCAATTTTTTGCCAGAGGCCTCGTTTTCGAGCTATTCGCAATTTAAGATTTTTTCTTGTTTTCGATGTTAAGTCATTATAACTGTCATAACTCCCTCAATTTTGAAGATAGCTCAAATTTGATGACACCGTTGGAAAGAGCGTTACATTTTCTATCTATTTGATGTCAGAAAACATATTTTTTATTGCATTGAAGATGAGCGATTGCTGCGCGAAATGGCCGTTTTGTCAAAATCTTGAAATTGCCTGTTTTTCATCTCGCCTGGAAACCCCATGAATGCTTGACGCAGAACTGTGCAGACCTGGTAAAACGTGCGCCAAAATGTCAGCTTTCCAACGGTGTAGTCGTTTTGGTTTTTAAAAATATTTTTAGTTAAGGAAATAGTGTTTAACTGCAGAAAAACGTGTGTTTCCTGTTCAAATTGAGGTTTTTCCCAAATTCATCGCAGTCAGAAATGAGTTGTAGAACACGTAGGAGTCGGATTGTGGGTAAGTCCTGGGACACCCAGTATCACTAAGAAAGACCTAATGTTTGAAAATTGGGAAAGCTACGGAGGAGGCATTGTCCTGGTCGGGGGATATGCAATGACCCGCACGACCTCCCGGTCTTGATGGAGGGGTTGCTTTGTGCGCCGTGTATTATCAAACCCAATCAGATTTGACCGTAGCATTGGGAAATGGCATTGCTAGGCCAGTGGGTAATTCCATGAAATAAAAATTTCCATGGGAAATGGCATTGCTACGCCAGTGGGTAATTCCATGAAATAAAAATTTCCAGCCAATCATAAAACTTCCCCATGGCACTGTAGGCATTGGGAATGAAATAATGCATTGGGGTGTTGTTTAACACATCTGGTACGAGGTTTCACTACATTAATCTGTATTACATTCAACTTGGATGGTGATGCAGGTTTTTGCTAAGGAAAAAGATGAAAATCTGCAGCTTTTACAGGTAGCGACACACTGGTTTTCAGTAATATGAACTTCTAATTATCCAATCGTAGGAAAGATTCGAGAAACTGTTATCGACCGTGGTGTGGTACCCATCACTGAAACAATTAAGGCCCCTGGAATGTCCATCCCCAGTCATACAGGGAGCTAAAGACTTCACACGTTAAACAATCATATTCTGTTAAAACTGACTATCACTTCAAGAACTATTACCAATCTATCATCACCTTAAAACACAATCGAAAGAAGATACGAGACAACCCAAGATGCATTGGGTAGCTGCAAAAAGGGACGACAAGTCCTGGTGCAGTTAAAACGTTAATCAACATCAACATTAACTGGAAAAGTTAAACAAGAGAAGAAATGCTGTTAAATAGAAAGATTTCTCCGGAAGAATACAAAACTTTTTTCAAAACGTTGAACGACACTCAAGAACTTGGGGGACTTAACTGCTCGAAGCTTCGTTTATTGGAGCCGGCAGGTTTACTATCGACTAAGTTTAGTAAAGTCTTAACTGAATTAAACCCCGAAAAGCCCAAAAGAAAATTAATAATTTCAAGTTTGGTAAGAAATAAGGATTAAGTATTTTAAGGTTTCCATGTAATTTCCTAAGAGGATGAAATAAAAATAAAAAGTGGATCAATCTAACTTTTCCAATTAGGTTTATTATTTTCAATAAAGTCTTTGTAATCGTATGGCAAACATTTCTTTATAAGCGTCCTTTGGCATCTGCCACTTGACGTTTCAAATGCATAGATTCAAAAACTGCAATGTCCGTAGGCCGTCCTTGACATAAATTTATGTAAAAAGTCCGTTTTTTCGCACACGGACTCCACTTGGGCTCGAGTTGGTTCTAACATGTACCCAGCCCGATTGCTTCACATGCATAGACGCTTTTCGCCAAAAATGGACCAAGTCAATCAAGTAATTTTGATCGCCGAATCGATTGAGATGGGTCCCAGACCAGTCCGAGCTCATATGAGTTTAATAATCCCATTTTAAGAGTGAAAACGTTGGATAAAAATGGGTGTAAAATCCCAATTTCCCAATTTTTCCGAGTGATGTTATGACGATTCAGCAGTCAAGGAAAATTGAGGGTTAAGAGAGGGTTTAAAATGATAATCTTCCTTGAAATTGTGAAATAATTTGCAGTGTTTTTACTTGGGTTTCACCTTATCCATTATAGAGCGGTTTTAGGACAGGACTGCACAAAATTTTCAGACATTGATGAGGCCTTCAGTGCTCCACTAAGAATGGCAGATCAACATTTGCAGAGGTTAATAGGTTTTTGTAGTAAATTTAAGGGGACATCTAATTTGAACGCTTGAAAATTTGGTGCCGAGTTGCACAATTTTGAACAGTTGAATTTGGATAATAAATAGGTATTTGAACATGATGCTGATTAACGCATTTCTCTGATTGTGTGTCGAAGGGACTATGGAGCAAGATCACCCGAATGAATTACAGGCGTCAGATGCGAAACGTCGAGGAGCAATTCATTCCTCCGCGTTTGTAGAGGAGCGGGAATTGCGAGGAACAGAGTACGGTCAAATCAAGACAGGAGACCTGAACGAACACCCTTGGGCTGGTCCGGGCTTATTAATACGGGTGTTCTGAGCCCCGAGTGGGATTTCCCGTCCCTACCTCCGTGACCGGAGAAAACCCATAATCCTTGACTCTTGGATCGTCCTTCTTCGGTTTATTGCTAAACACATGTTATATAGCTTAGTCGAATTGAGAATTTTTCAAGTCGAATTGATAATTTTCCAAACCAAATTGAGATTTTTCCAAACCAATATGAGAATTGTCCAAACTAATTTGAGAATTTTCCAAATCAATTTGAGAATTTTCCAATATAAGAAACTTTCACTACTAAAAAGGAAAAGGGAGTTTTCCAAACCGAATTGACAATTTTTTAAGGCAATCCAAGACTTTTATTGAAAACAAAATTAGTGAAGCAAAATGAAAGAATAGCACTTTATGAACTAATTAACATTGAAACCAGAAAGACAAAATGAACGAAGAATACTTCATAAAAATTACGGTCTTGTTATGAACTGAAAAACTCAATGTTTGGCTGGTCTATTGACGTCAACAAAAACATAAATGCGGAGTGGCCTCGATTTTTTCTGTTCTTAACAAGAGCGTAATTTTTATGAAGTATTCTTCGTTCATTTTGTCTTTCTGATTTCAACGTTAATTTGTTCATAAAGTGCTATTCTTTCATTTTGCTTCACTAATTTTGTTTTCAATAGAAGTCTTGGATTGCCTTAAAAAATTGTCAATTCGGTTTGGAAAACTCCCACTTCCTTTTTAGAAGTGAAAGTTTCTTAGATTGGAAAATTTCAAATTGATTTGGAAAATTCTCAAATTGGTTTGGAAAAATCTCAATTTGGTTTGGAAAATTCTCAATTCGACTTGGAAAATTCTCAATTCGACTTGGAAAAGCTATATTACAATTGTTAGGGCTTCTCCTAACAGTTTTAATTAAACATTTTCAAGTACAACATCCAAAGACTAAAGAACAAAGAGGATTAACATGTTCCACATAATAACACCTGGTATTTATCACCAATGATTCAATAAACAATAAACCGACTTAAAATATGGTGGAATCCCAACCCCCTTTATGCTTTTCTGAGCATTCGGGTCAATGACAGCTTCTCCGTGTGCATATTATACGATCAACATGGAATTGTTTGCCGGAGAATGTGTATTCGAGCGTGAAGGGCCGCGAAACGAGAACTACGCAACTCTGCCAGGTTACACTGAATGACAAAATAAACAAGAACCAACTCAAAGGTAGTTGAAACTGTATTTAGTTGATAAATGCGCTCACCCCGCCGTCTACCCAACGTGCTCAAATAAATCCTTTATTCACTCACTCGGGAGAGGGAGCCGCTCATCTCATTTACAATTCAATCCGTCGTCATATTTACTATTCAGCACGAAGTAGAGCACCACTCGAATACGGAGTCTGCTACCTACCGTGGCGGCCCCTTTAGCCCAATTTAAGCGACAGATTCTCTTTTTCCATGGAAAATCCAACATTTAACGTTCACTCGTTCACTACGCTCAAATGAACAGCGACGGAAAAGTTGGATATGGCAAACAGCAATCTCGTGTAGGTAACATGCACGTAAAGATCACAGAAATATTTTAAATAATATAAAAATATGGGACGGTGGTGCAAGTGAACAAGTTCATTTTTCGACATTTTACAGGAGAGCCTGCCAAAGTTTTCCATCAGCTTGACTAGTAGAAAAGCGTGGATTGTTAATCTAATTTTATTCAAACCCAAATGTTGCCATGTATCAAACTCTAAAATACCATAACTGAATGAAACGTGGAGGATACAGTGGATAAAATGACACTTAACTGATATTTTTCAGGTTTTTAATCAAGATGGTAATTTGACTACTTTCACTGAATGGAAATAGTGATGATTCGAACATGATCATTATGTATAAACTCATTTTAGTTTATTATTCAATAATAAACCATTGTAATCGCTCTTGAAAAAAAAGGTTTAACCCTCCTTTGAAAATGTCATGGTTTACGGTTCAAAAGGTGCAGAATCCGAATCTGCAACAAAAACATTTCCGTCCGTCCGCCGTACGTCGTACGCCGTACGCACGATTTCTCCCAAACGGCTGGAGAAAAAAAGCTGAAATTTTGAAGAAAACTCCATGTTGGTCCGGCGACGCAGCAATTCTTGAGCCAGCTCTCTCACTTAATCTAAAGTGCTCTTTAAGGGCTGCTTTAAATTTTGTAAATCCCTAAAAACCTCAAAAAAAGTCAAGGCGGCCTAAATTTGTACTCTTTTTGAAGAACACTCCACGAGGAATCGAATGAGCCCCTCCCCAGGTCCGTAGGTCAAACCATTCCCGATCTATGGCCCGATTTATGGTGCCAGCATTCGCGTTATTTTGGTTTATTATTGTTTTTGTGTTGCCATCAGTAACCAGGTGACGTAGTGATGTAGTGATGTAGTAATGTGGATACTGGAGTGAACTCCTAAAAGGCTTTGTAGCCGTTACACGGGTGTAAGCATTCTGATAACCATAAAAAACGCTGCGTGCGTGTTTCACAGGTGATAGAGCGATATTGAATTTCAGGAGATATGCATAGAGCACGTAAATCTGTTTTCAACCAAAATACCTATTTGGATTGATCAGTTGATCATATTTGTGTGCCTCCTGAAATTCAATAATCGCTCTATCACCTGTGAAACATGCACACT
Source organism: Creontiades dilutus (assembly GCA_031894815.1). Lineage (NCBI taxonomy): Eukaryota > Metazoa > Arthropoda > Insecta > Hemiptera > Miridae > Creontiades > Creontiades dilutus. The sequence goes on from JAVIWC010000333.1 coordinate 56,907, forward strand.
CCAAAGCTTAGTAGAAATTCAAATCATGAACGCAAGCCAATTGAATAATAAACCCCAGTGAAAGAATTTGCAGCGTTTTTTTCTACTAAACTTACAGCTAATAATTAATAATTTCTAGGTCTAAAACCATTTTATGGTGTTCCCCAAGGAACAGTAACCAAAATATCAATAAAAAACTATAGGATAGTTTATGCCGAAACATTTGATCATGTTTACCTGAAACACTTAATTGAAACCATGCATTTGATGAATTTCAAAAATTTGATGGACTTGCATGGAAAAAAACTTTATTAAACACATTGAACACTCTATTAGGCCGTTGAAACACATAAATTACTGTTATATAGATTGAACTCTTTAAAAACTGGAAGTAATGGAGTGGTAATGACGGTCAAACGTCAGTTGTCAACTTTTACCTACTTGTTGGATGAGGAACTCCAGTAGTTATCTTTGGTATACTTACGTAAATATAATTAAATTCCATTTGATCACTGGTTTTTCACATAACCATTCAGGTAAAAATTTATGTTGTCATTTTTTCCGGCATTTTTGTCATATGATGTAATGATTTTTTTCATTTCCAGCTGTAGATAATGTACTGTAGTGTCTCGATAAGCAAAAACCTCATTTTGTGAAACAATTGCACTTAATCACTTTTACCACCAACCCGACGATATGTAGGTGTACTATAAACTTGTTACAACGATTCATGAGACAGAAACGCCGTTGGGCATAATCTCGCAGACATCAACGCCTTCAAAAGGCGAGTAAAGTAGTATTACAGGTCAATCATCGCGATTACACGGCAGAAAGTATACCTAATGATACCATCGAATTGACATTGATATCACACGATTTAACCCAATTTCTCCAAATACCTACCCTCCAAATTTTAGTGAGATCACAATATTAGAAAATGATGAAATTATGGTTGACGGATTTTACATTTGCGCATATACAGAGTGATGTACACCCTAACCGCACATTCCCTGAAAACATTCTCAAAACCTGGTCAAAACTGTAGAAATTAAACGTGTACAAGCATTTAACGCAATAGCTTCTAACGATATAGTTGTGTTAAAATTCATACGTGATCATTAAACTGGTCTTCCCATACTGTGTGTGTGTGACTAAATTTGTCGACAGTGTCCAGCTTGCAATTCTAAACCGATGTTCGCATCTATTTTATTATTCGATCCCGATATCGCTCTACTTGTTCAGAAAAAAAAACCCTGGAACTTCTATTCTTGCAGACGACAGAGGGGGTGGACAGAAGGGGTTGGGTCCTTGGCCCAATCCTTTCAATTGTTGGTCAAGCGAGGATTCTCGATCGATTCATGCCATTTTTTTCATGCTCAATTAAGGGTTCAATATTCAAACATATTTCAGAACTTACAATTTTCATTGTGAAAGTGGGTGAATGGAGAGCGTAATTGTGATAAATCTCTACTATTACTCTCTTACTATTTTCATCCAATTTTATTGATTTTTTCTCAAGCAGGGGGAACTAACCATATCCATCACTACTTAGGAGTTCACTCCAGTATCCATATTACTACATCACTACCACTACCTCACTAGGTTACTGATATCAAAACAAAAACAATAATAAACCGAAATAACGCGAATGTTGGCACCATAAATCGGGCCATAGATCGGGAATGGTTTGACTTACGGACCTGGGGAGGGGCTCATTCGATTCCTCGTGGAGTGTTCTTCAAAAAGGGTACAAATTTAGGCCGCTTCGACTTTTTTTGAGGTTTTTAGGGATTTTACAAAACTTTGACAACCCTTAAAGGGCACTTTAAATTAAGTGAGAGAGCTGGCTCAAGAATTGGGGCGTCGTCGGACCAACATGGATTTTTCTGAAAATTTCAGCTTTTGCTTCAGCCGTTTGGGAGAAATCGTGCGTACGGCGTTTGGCGGACGAACGGAAAAATTTTATTGCAGATTTGGATTCTATACCCTTTGAAACGTAAACTATGAAATTTTCAGGGGGGTTAGAATTTTTTTCCAAGGGCGATTACAATGGTTCATTATTGAATGATAAAACAAAATGAGATTGACCGGTAACGAATCGGTTGATCGAAATACGCCCTGCATCGCTCTTAACAGTGACTTCCTGTCCCTTGTTTGTTTTGGTTTATTATTCAATAATAAACCATAAATCACACACTCGAAAAAAAATTTTAACCCCCCTGAAAATTTCATGGTTTACGTTTCAAAGGGTCTGGAATCCAAATCTGCAATAAAAAATTTTCCGTCCGTCCGCCGTACGCCGTATGCCGTCCGCCGTACGCAAGATTTCTCCCAAACGGCTGGACCAAAACATCTGAAATTTTCAGGAAAAATCCATGTTGGTCCGACAACGCCCCAATCCTTTAGCCAGCTTTCTAACTCAAATTGAAGTGCCATTTAAGGGTTGTCAAAGTTTTGTAAAATCCCTAAAAACCTCAAAAAACATCAAGGCGGCCTAAATGTGGACTTGTTTTGTAGAACTTTCCATGAGGAATCGAATGAGCCCCTTCCCAGGTCTGTAGGTCAAACCATTCCCGATTTATGGCATGATTAATGCGGCCAAGATTTGCGTTTTTCGAGTTCTGTTATCGCCTTCTTGATAACTGGCAGTTTCCCATCTGGCCGTTCCAAGCGATTTTTCAACTCGAATATGGGAGTGAGCCCATTTCCTTTAATTTGATGTAGGTCTGATATGAAATCAAGAGAGACTTTGGGTAGTATAAAGGGAACTGCAAATATGGAGCGCAGTATAAGGTAGCAGAAGCAAAAACGCAAATTCAGTAGAATACGAAAGTATACACTGGGGTTTATTATTAAATTGGCTTGCGTTACATGATTTGAAATTCTACTAAGCTTTGTTGTTTTTTTTTTCGAGCTCTCTAATTTGACAATGCCCGCCACAATTAATGAGAAGAAGTAATTATTACATCTTAATTATGCAATTATTACATTTCTTATTTATTTTACATTCATAGGAATTGGTTATGAAGTAAATTCTTGAATTAGTTGGACAGTTTTTTCATCATCAGAAATCAAATCAAATAAACTTTACCGTTTCAGAGATTCCCAAATGGTTTTCAGCACAGCAAAGTTTTGACCAGCCAGTGTTTGAGTTTTTTAGAGTTTACCTCCAAGCCCGATTTGTCAGGAAGTTTATTTTAAAAGAAGAAAACATCAGGAAATACGTCGGTCCAATTAAAAACTCGGCATTTTATCCGTTAGCGAAACCCAATGAAAATAACTGGTATTTGTGTAAAGATATAACTAATATGGGTAATAGGTGTTGTACTTTAGGATAATGAATGCGAGGATAGAGTGGCGTTTACCTGTTGATACAGCCAAGCTGTGAGATTTTTGACATCGTTTGTGTAAGAACCTCCGTCGTTGTCCTGAACAGAGAACAGCGGCGCGTGCTGGGACGTCAAGTTGTTGCTGCTCGTGAAGTACAGATGTGGAAGAACGAACCTGTGGAAACGAAAAGTCAGGTTTATTTCTTCATACTTGAGGTTTATTCATTTCTTAAATTTTCTACCAATTTTACTCATTCTTTAATTGAGGAGTAGGGGTACTATCGATTTAAAAACCATTTGGCTCATATCTTCCTCGCCTAGATAACATGGAAGTATAGGTCAGTACATGGTCTTTTGAAATGTTTTGAATAACCTAGAAAGATGTAGGATATAATCTTCTTAAAACGACACGCGGAACAGAAATGTTACCGGGCATGTTCGCGGGGCATTCAGCGCCTTCAAAACACCAGTCGACAGGAATTGGGTGTATGTCACGGTAATTCTATATCGGACAGAATAATGGTGGGATGTGTTAAAATTGATATGGGATGATTGGGTGGATTTTAGACATTTGAGCGCGATAGGACCGCTAGAACTTGAGCAAATGGTAGATAGATAGTTTATTTACATAATTTTACATGTTACATTCTTCAATTGAGTAATAACTGATGACCGAGCTGGATAGTGTAACACCGTAGCCCATCCCCGAGTTGGTAACACTACATTTACTCCATATTAATTACTATTAATTATTAAAATTTAGATTCCACTTCCCTAAAATGATGTACCTACTTAGTATACACGCCATTTATATAGCTGATAATTTAATATAATCATTAATTTTAGATCACAAAGTACTCATATGGCTAATCTTTATTAGTTTATAAGTTTCTTTTTTGAATAGAAGCCGACTGTTTATCTTCATTAGATTTCTATTTTTTTCAAAATCGTTATTGACTATTTGCATGCCTCTGTATTTTGTCGTCATTTGAGCTTGTAAATTTTACGTACACGCCTGCGCAGTGAGTTATGAATGTTATACGGGACCGTAACTCAAAAAACAATCAAACAAACTGTAACAAATTCCCTGAAAATTCCATCAAAATCGGAAAAACGCTGCAAATTCTTTCACTGGGATTTATTATTCAATTGGCTTGCGTTCATGATTTGAATTTCTACTAAGCTTTGGAGTGTCCGTGTTTCACAGGTGATAGAGCGATTATTGAATTTCAGGAGATATGCATAGAGCACGTAAATCTGTTCTCAACCAAAATACCTATTTGGATTGATCAGTTGATCATATTTGTGTGCCTCCTGAAATTCAATAATCGCTCTATCACCTGTGAAACACGCACACTCCAAAGCTTAGTAGAAATTCAAATCATGAACGCAAGCCAATTGAATAATAAACCCCAGTGGAAGAATTTGCAGCGTTTCATGCGTATCAGAATGCTTCAACCCGTGTATTGGCTGCAAAGCCTTTTAGGAGTTCACTCCAGTATCCACGTTACATCACTACATCTCTAGGCTACTGCGATGAAAACATAAACAATAATAAACCAAAATAACGCAAATTTTGGAACCATAAATCGGCCCATAGATCGGGAATGGTTTGAGCTACGAACCTGGGGAAGGGCTCATTCGATTCCTCATGGAATGTTCTTCAAAAAGAGTCCAAATTTAGGCCGCACTTCGACTTTTTTTGAGGTTTTTAGGGATTTTACAAAACTTTGACTACCCTTAAAGGGCACTTTAAATTAATTGAGAGTGCTGGCTAAAGAATTGGTGCGTTGTCGGACCAATATTGATTATCCCTGAAAATATCAGATTTTTTTTTGTTCCAGCCGTTTGGGAGAAATCGTGCGTACGGCGTACGGACGGAAAATTTTTTATTGCGAATTCGGATTCTACACCCTTTGAAACGTAGACCATGAAATTTTCAGGGGGTTAGAATTTTTCCTTTCAAGAGCGATTACAATGGTTTATTATTGAATAATAAACCAAAATCTATGATATTATTAGCTGCCTTAAAGCGGTGTCCAGGTAGTATTTTGCAATACTTCCGCTGAGAGGCATTTGTTCTACGCATGTACTATTAGTAATGGTATCAATAATTGTTCTTGGTTTCTTCAAGAGGTGACTGTTACATGAGAAGTACAAATAATATTTCCTTTGATCAGATAGGATAATCAAACAACTGTTCGTCGATAACAAGCAACTCCGATTCTTCAACTGAGGAAATATAAACGAAACATTATCGAGAAGACCAAACAAAGTTAAAGCGATAGAGATCCCTTTTGTTATCGGTCAAGTCAGACAGATTGAGGTGCGACATCTGAAACAGACCTTCAAAGGAGTTGAATTCAACAGTATTACATCACTAGGGAATCGTTCCCCAGTCGATAGCCACCTAATTGGCTATTTGACCTGCTCACCTAACCTCAAACTTGTTGTTCATTAATCGACTGCTATAATTCCTTATCGTCTCAGCATTATCTAATTGCTTCCAAGTCTACTTGTAGATAGGAAAAGCTTTATTTCAACTTTCGACAGTTGAACACTTTTTTCTTCCAAAATTAAAATTTCCACTCGCTTTTGAAGTTTTACACCATTCTGAACAACTTCCGTTTCGTGCATGTCGTATGACAGCAGATTCTTGTAACACGCCTATTTTGAAATTTCCCCTCTGACTTTGATAAACATCTCAACTAATATTTAGGTAAGATGTAGATGGTCTCCACAGTTAGAATTTTTGGGGGGGTTAGAATTTTTTTTTTTTTTTTTTTTCAAGAGCGATTACAATGGTTTATTATTGAATAATAAACCAAAATGTAGAAATTAATCATGCTATAATGGTTTGCAGGCAGACATTCACATGTACACACAAAAGTTTTTCAAAATGGTCAAAAACGAAAAAATCGAGTGAAAATTCTAGTTTTAGCGAAATAATTTTTTTTTAATGTTTTCAGAACTGAAAACAATCCTTTTGCAAACTCGGAAGCAATGATAAATACCTACCTAAATGAAAAACTCCCAATTTTGACACATAGTAACAATCGGCTAACCCTTTAAGAAATATATGCACTTGAATTTCAGCACTAATGGACTCTATGTTCATAATCAGACTCAATATTCGCTTGAGAACGCTTTTGAGTGAAAATTACTTTCCACTCTGTTGGGAAAGTAAAAACGGTGCCAATTCGAACACATAGGTTTATCATTTATTTAAATAATGCGTGGTTCTTCATATCGTTCTTGTTGTGCGTTGTTCTTTGTGAACTATTAGGTTTAAAAATTACGACCATTAGCCACTAACTTGCTCCTAAGTTAATATCTTTCCTCCTGAATTACTATTATTTACACAGCTCGATCGATCTGATCGATGGGATGACTGAGATGTGAAATAACTGCGTGGACGATGTTCGTTGTTTGTTTTCCCGTTTTTTTAGAACCGGCCTGCAAGGATGAAGATATGTTAAACCCGCACGACAGGGCGGAGTTGACGGAGGGGTAGACCCGTGCGCCGTGTTCACGTCGCCCGTGTTCATCCGCTCCGATTCCAACATTCACTCATATAATCGGTCAATTAACTCTATCTACAGCTACTTCTATTTGACTGTTCTCTTCGGCGGACTTGTTTAATTAATTAATAGAATTTAATTGGAGTTTCGGACATTTCAGCTGTTTTCTCTTCATGATTTTGGTTTATTATTCAATAATGTCTTCAATATCATTGTTTATTGTTCAATAAAATCTTGAAAAAAAATTTTAACCGCCCCTGAAAATTTCATGGTTTACGTTTTAAAGGGTGTAGAATCCGAATCTGCAATAAAAATTTTCCCGTCCGTTCGCCGTACGTCGTACGCCGTACGAGATTTCTCCGAAACGGCTGGAGCAAAAGATCTGAAATTATCAGGAAAAATCCATGTTGGTCCGACGACGCCCCAATTCTTGAGCCAGCTCTCTCACTTAATTTGAAGTGCCCTTTAAGGGTTGTCGGAGTTTTGTAAAATCCCTAAAAACCTCAAAAAAAGTCGAAGCGGCCTAAAATTGGACTCTTTTTGAAGAACACTCCACGAGGAATCGAATGAGCCCCTCCGCAGGTCCGTAGGTCAAACCATTCCCGATCTATGGGCCGATTTATGGTGCCAACATTCGCGTTATTTTGGTTTATTATTGTTTTTGTGTTGCTATCAGTAACCTAGTGACGTAGTGATGTAGTGATGTAGTAATGTGGATACTGGAGTGAACTCCTAAAAGGCTTTGTAGCCGATACACGGGTTGAAGCATTCTGATAACCATAAAGAACGCTGCAAATTCTTTCACTGGGGTTTATTATTCAATTGGCTTGCGTTCATGATTTGAATTTATACTAAGCTTTGGAGTGTGCGTGTTTCACAAGTGACAGAGCGATTATTGAATTTCAGGATGCACACAAATATGATCGACTGATCAATCCAAATAAGTATTTTGGTTGAGAACAGATTTACGTGCTCTATGCATATCTCCTGAAATTCAATAATCACTCTTTCACCTGGGAAACACGCACACTCCAAAGCTTAGTAGAAATTCAAATCATGAACGCAAGCCAATTGAATAATAAACCCCAGTGGAAGAATTTGCAGCGTTTTTATGACTGCTTTATATTATTGTTCTGAAAAATTCTGACCTGAAAGTGTTATTCTTTCTTGTTAGTTATTCTGAAGTTCGTATTATGTTGAATTCTTTCTCTATTATTAACATGTCGTCATATTAGTAGGGTTTGAGAGTGTGACATATTACCGTTGGTGCCGAAACCTCAATCTAAAGGACTATGGAAGGAAGGAAGTTAAGTAGTCTTAAAATTCTCCCAACTCAAGAGGTCGGAGATAACGAATCGATACATTCGGCCAGAAGTAGTCAATGTTATATTCAAGTAGCAGAGGAAATTGTTACACGAAAGTGGAGAAACTCCGAGCTCTATGTCTGTTCACAACAAACTTCTTTTTCGAAATGAGCCTGACGCTTTAGACGCTATAGACGCTTTTTGGGGGGTGCAGATTTTGCTCAATGGAAACGATGGTCTAATCACGTACAATAATGAAGTTATAACGAGCTAGACTAGCCTATAAATGATTACAAACAAACTTGATCAAAAATGTAAAATAAAAAAGTAATAATGAGTGGTCAAGTTTTCATCTAAAGTTGATACGAATGACTGCCTAAAACTCCTGCTAAGAAGTCTCTGAACTTGTTACACTTGTTGTGGGGCCTGTGGTTGTAGGGAGTGATGTTTTCATGGAAGTTTGTTGCGTGAGTATTTTTCCACCGAATCATTGAAAACAAAGACGTCGCCTTCTGATGGGAGCATCGAATTGCCTAGTAAAATTTCAAAACCTGTAGACAATTAGAAAGAGATGTGGAAAACCTGTAGTCAACCCAGATAATAATATAGTGGATCTAGTTCGAAGAGTTTTTAAGAAGTAGACCAACCACCGCTCAGTTTCACCTCCTTTACCACAACTTAAACCATGGAGTTGAGTATCTGACTGGATCCAGCTTGAGTGATGCAGTAACTATTATGAAGTGTAGGGGTGAAATGTTAAATCTGAATTGGAAGCCATGGATTAGAGATAGAACTTATCTTTGCGCCCTTTGTAATTGGGGGTAAATGAGCCTACAGAACATTTTCTAGCGCATTGTTCTATTCTCAGCTATTATAGAAGAGCATTCTTTGGGAAAGCCGAGTGTCCAGGATCAAATTGATAGAAATTTTGAACGGTCGAAATTGTGCACAGCTTTGTGGCTATTTTAGAAGTGCCTGGCGCCATAGAGAATTTTTGATTGCGGAGTTCAATTACGATAATAATAGAGGTAATCCCAACTAGATCAGTGTCATTGCTATTTATATCTCTTCTTTGATTTCTTTGTTATCATGATCCCTCCTAGACATTGTGCATCGGTGTCCTTCAGCACCTATTTATTATTGGATATTGTTAACTCTATCAATATTTGTTGCTGTTTCTTTTTTTCTACCTAGGCTAAAATATTTAATGAAGAAATAAATTGTATAGTGGAACTCCCGGTTTCCGAACCATAGCGGTTCACTTGTATATTTGTCCTGTTCTTGTGATTTTATTAACTAATAAACGTTTTATTGATTGATCAAGTGATGTTTTCATGGAAGTTTGTCCAGTGAGTATTGGTTTATTATTCAATAATAAACCATTTTAATCGCTCTGGAAAAAAAAATTCTAACCCCCCCTGAAAATTTCATAGTTTACGTTTCAAAGGGTGTAGAATCCGAATCTGCAATAAAATTTTTTCCGTCCGTCCGCCGTACACCGTATGCACGATTTCTCCCAAACGGCTGAAGCAAAAAAGCTGAAATTTTCCTTTTCCCCAATTCCTGAGCCAGCTCTCTCACTTAATTTAAAGTGCCCTTTAAGAGTTGTCAAGTTTTTCAAAGCCTACAAACCTCGTTTGAAAGACAAACTCCCAGCTGGCGTCTTATTATTCAATTGGCTTGCGCTCATGATTTGAATTTATAGATCCTAAGCTTTGGAGTGTGCAGTTTTTCAATGGTATAGAGCGACAATATTGAATTTAAGGAGATGTGCATAGAGCACGTAAATGTTCTCAACCAAAATACTTATCAAAAATTGTTCAGTTGATCATGTTCGTAATGAGCCAAGTTTTCTATCACCTGTGAAACATGCACACTCCAAACTCCTGCTTATAGAAATTCAAATCACACTCATTGTATAATAAACCCCAGTGGAAGAATTTTCAGAGTTTTTTCCACCGAATCACTGAAAACAAAGAGGTTGCCTTCTGATGGGAGCATCGAATTCCCTAGTCAAATTTCAAAAGCTGCAGACAATTAGAAAGAGATGTGGAAAACCTGTAGTCAACCCAGATAATATAGTGGAACGAGCGTAGTACGTCTTGAGACTCAATTTTCATATTTTATTTGTTTCATTTACAGCCAACAATCAAATTCCATGACACTAGGAGGTTTAAGATTTCCTCTCCGATTTCGAAGAATAAAACTGCGCAGAAGAGGAAAAAACGAACTTGTTAAAGTACGGTTAGTGTCACTGGGAAAGATAAAATCCCGTGCGACATTCAATACCTACCAAACCATTAGTTGAGAATTTAATGCAAAGTGAAATTTGAGACCTACGGAGACGATATTCTCTAAATGTGATCCTACAACTATTGTTCCCACATATGGATCTTACTTAAAGTTGTTTGGTATGTTGTAGTCGGAGAAAAATCTGTTTGTAACTCATGTGTGAAGAATTCACTCATGTACATAGTAGAATTATTGCCTAATATAGAGGGGCCAAACCGACCAGGTAGCATCGCCCCCTTCCACCCTCCTCAAGGGAGCAGGTAGAAGGGGTTCACTAACCATATAAAAACCGATGTTAGAAGTGATGTTTGAGTAAGTGTATAATTTAATAGTATATTATATCAAGTATGTGGAGAATATCACAGGTCCCCATGCAGTCTTATGTTTCCACCAGTAGATATTATTTTAGTCATTCTTAAGGATAGCTTAATATCTAGTATACTAAAAGCGTTGACTGGTAATCTCGGTCACACCCGACATGACTGAACACATTGACCTTGGGACACTGAGGAGCAGCCTACTAGAGGAATTCCCGAATAAGCGGTGAGGATGGGGGTGATACATGGTATACAAGCTAAAAGTAAACACGATCATAGGTGAGAGGAAACCGGCTATGGGCTAGAGGCAATTAACACTGCTCGGAGAGGAATCGTGTTGACGGCAGGGGTACGGAGAGGAATCGTGGACCTCCCTAAAAACCCGGCCTGCAGGACGGAAGAAAATATAGTTTAATCGGTGGAGAAGCCCTGGCGGCTTTAACTGGAATCCCTGCGTTTTGGTTTCTATATATTCTATATATTCTCTTTGGTTTGAGTATATAAACAGTCGGTACGTTACGTTCACCTATCTACCTTCCTTCCGTTGCGGTGCCGCGGTCTTGCGAGACTGGTATCACCTCAACCTCTTACACCTCTCCTACATAGCTCCTACATAGGTGCTGCAGCCTCGAGAGGCTGGGAACACCAATCTTGTTCGCTATCTCCTCTCGCTTTCCTCTCCAGCTACCAAGCTTGGTGCTTCGGCCGTCCGCGGCTGGTATCGCCCTTTGTACGCTAACACCGCAAGCAAATAAGGTGCACTAAGGTGTTAGTTTGTGAGCAACAACCTCACACCACACGCTAAATAAACCTTCAGTTCATTTAGCAGAAAGAAACTTAAGCTAGTATCTCCCTTCTGGAGAAAAAGTTGTGATAGTAGGCGAATTTTCCCTCAGACAAAATCCCTACATCATGTTTAAATAAAACTTGAAGTACTTTCAGAGTCTGAAAAGATTCTAATTCCAAGTTGTAGAAAAACTCTGTGGAGTCATTCATGTTCAGCACTTTTGAAATGCGTCAGGGTAAACGTGGGTAAAAGGGTATTTGATTTGGTTCACTATTTTCAATGATAATTTCATTTTGTACAAATAGAAATGAGTTCTGCGAATAAGACCGAAGCTTAAGAAATAAGAAGACTCTTTGTCAGAAAAATAGAACATCAACACGAATGTGTTGATTGATAGCGTCCATAGTAAAAACGCTGCAAATTCTTTCACTGGGGTTTATTATTCAATTGGCTTGCGTTCATGATTTGAATTTTTACTAAGCTTTGGAGTGTGCGTGTTTCACAGGTGATAGAGCGATTATTGAATTTCAGGAGATATGCATAGAGCACGTAAATCTGTTCTCAACCAAAATACCTATTTGGATTGTTCAGTTGATCATAATATGATAATACACAATATGATAATAATATGATATACACAAATATTATTTGTGTGCCCCCTGAAATTCAATAATCTCTCGTAGCCGATACACGGGTTGAAGCATTCTGATACGCATGAAACGCTGCAAATTCTTTCACTGGGGTTCATTATTCAATTGGCTTGCGTTCATGATTTGAATTTCTACTAAGCTTTGGAGTGTGAGTGTTTCACAGGTGATAGAGCGATTATTGAATTTCAGGAGGCACTCAAATATGATCAACTGAACAATCCAAATAGTTATTTTGGTTGAGAACAGATTTAAGTGCTCAATGCATATCTCCTGAAATTTCAATAATCGCTCTATCACCTGTGAAACACGCACACTCCAAAGCTTAGTAGAAATTCAAACCATGAACGCAAGCCAATTGAATAATAAACCCCAGTGAAAGAATTTGCAGCGTTTTAATACAAGTTTCTTTAAACGTCAAGAATTTTGGAAAAAGAAACCTTGTGACGGCTTATTTATTTATTCGACGTTTGGATTTTACACATCCTGAAACGTAAACCACGGAATTTGGATAGGGAAGGAAATAAAGGTCCATTGGTCCATTATAAAGGTTCAATGTTGAAAATATTAAACCAAAAAAGTAAATTAAATTGGAAAGATCTACCTTCCAAATGAAAAGTTGCATATGGAATAATGGGAATTAAGCTACTAAAACTCAGTTACAGTTTGTAACTTTTGTTGAATCCGAGTTGTGTTTTACCAGACAAGTCCCCGCCTCAAGAATGGAGACTAATTAACGAGACCTCGCCACTAACTCGCTTTCCGTGAGGGGATTTCAGAAACGAAAATTCCGTATAATATGATTTGGTATTTCTTCAAGGGGTGAAAAAAAAGAAGGGTCACGAAACGGCTTCCATCACGTTACGCTCGCTAGCCCCGCACCAGATTTTAATTGACTCCACCTTTACCTAGGGAAGAAGCATCTCCCAGGTCGATTAATATTAAGAAGAGCCATTCGGAGTCAATTACGGGGAGGTCCGCGTTCATTTGATATTAAAAATTTCGCTGGGAGAGTGATGATTCTATCACCTCTCGCGTTCCATTTCGATAATAGCGGCCCGTGGAAATGAGGGAAATTCTCAAGGCGTTGGACGTGTAGTAAAATCGCAATAGCGAGCACAGGGGTGCTAAATGTCACCTTATACGGAAACCCATAAAATTATTTCACATTTTATAACATGTTTTATAATCCAATATTGGTCATATTACGAGAAGCAATAAATCTAACGATCTTGGACGGTAGAACAGATAGTAGAGCATCAATTTTATCATTCGAGTTCGGATTCGGTAATTTTTGCATAATCCGATGTGCATATTGGACGTTCCTCTGAACTGAGGCTTCTTCAGTAGAGAGGTGCCTATTAGAATTTATATAGAGCGACTTGGGACAACCGTAACATGAGAGCAAAAATTGCATATAAATCCGTTTCAGATAAATCTAAGACCAAAAACAGATTACCCGAACAAACTTAGAGCTTCAGTGCTGAAGCGATTGCTATTGTAAAGTAATAAAAGAACTTCCTGACATAGGACTGCGTAAGCTATTACACCTCATAAATGCAGCGTTTCGACTGAAACATGTCCCGCAATCCTGGAAAATAGCTGAAGTGATCATGATCTTGAAACCAGGCAAGGAACCTACGGACTTAAAGTCCTATAGACCAATCTCATTGCTCCCGGTTCTCTCTAAACTGTTTGAGAAACTATTAAAAAAAAAAAAAAAGACTCATACAAATAATAGAAGAAAGGAATCTAATTCCTACACACCAGTTTGGATTTAGAACAAAACATTCAACAATTGATCAAGTCCACAGGATAACGGATGTAATCGAAAATGCACTGGAAAATAAACAAGTGTGTAGTGCTGTATATCTTGATGTGTCACAAGCCTTTGATAAAGTGTGGCATGTTGGGTTAATTAACAAATTGCAAGGGATGTTACCCCACCAATATTGCCAAATACTGGAATCTTATCTTAGCAACAGATACTTCAGAATTAAAAATGAAGATGAATACTCACATCTCAACAAAATTAAAGCAGGGGTACCGCAGGGAAGCGTGCTAGGACCCCTACTCTACTTATTATATACAAATGATATACCTTGCACACTAGGAACAACTATAGCCACATTCGCGGACGATACAGCAATTCTGGCAGTAGCAGACACGGTTGAAGAATCAACAGAAAAATTACAAGAAGCTACAGATGCCACTGGAGAGTGGACTCGAAAATGGCGCTTCAAACTAAACGAAACTAAGTCTACTCATGTGAACTTCACGAATAAAAAAATTACAAACCCTCCTTTGTATCTGAATCAGTGCACAGTCCCATATTCCAACTCAGCTAAGTACCTAGGAATGACCTTAGATGCAAAGCTGAAGTGGAAAGAACATGTCAAGAAAAAAAGGAAGAGCTATCAATCAGGTATAGAAAGCTTTATTGGCTGTTGGGCCGACATTCACAACTCAGTTTGCACAATAAATTGCTGTTATACAAAACAGTACTTATGCCTATCTGGACCTACGGTATCCAGCTATGGGGATGCACAGCTAAAAGTAACTTGAAAATGGTTCAAACATTCCAAAATAAGGTACTAAGGAGTATTGTGAATGCTCCATGGTACATTCGTAGTGGCCTCCACACGGACCTCAAAATCGAAAGAGTCACCGATGCCATTAAAAGATACGCAAGGAACTACGAAAAGAGGCTTCTTGCTCATACCAACCCAAAAGCCATTAGGCTTCTCGACAACTCCCAAGTAAACCGACGCCTGAAAAGGACCAAGCCATTGGACCTTGGATGCTGATGTGAAGCTGAAATGTGGTGTATTGTCAATGGACTAACACTCGTATAAATATTGCGGAATTTATGTGAAGTAAATATCCAGATAGTTGCCTGTATATTACCTCAGTTGTAACTAGTTGATATATTAACAAATAAACGCTCTATTTATGCGTTAATGTGATAATTGCTGCGTTTTGACCCTGTGGGAACACGGATTTTATGAACTTCCGTAAGTCAATTAACTGCATGAAAAATGTTCACGCACTTGTGTCATTTGATGAATTCATGTCGTAAGACCTGTGCAAAGTTCTTATTTGCGTGATTTCGATAGATTTTTCTATCGTTATCTGCTTTTTAAGTTTCGGAAGATTTATCGATGGGCACTCTGGCGAGTTTACCCCAGTGGAGTTGCAGGCAGGATACATTTGGCTCTTAGATTTGGTTTAGTTAAAATATGTAGTTTTCATCAGTTTTTAAATATATTTAACTCACTTGCGCGATCGGAAGATAAAGTTCGATTTGAATAATTTTTGTTTTCTTTCGCACCTTTTCCGCACTATAGCAATTTCGAATTTGCAAGTTGACTTTTTTCGCACCACCGTTTTCATTGTATTTTGTGTTCTGTTTATCTCTTTCTGTAAATTTTATGTTAATAAGCTTCTCTCTCTCTCTCTCTCTCTCTCTCTCTCTCTCTCTCTCTCTCTCTCTCTCTCTCTCTCTCTCTCTCTCTCTCTCTCTCTCTCTCTCTCTCTCTCTCTCTCTCTCTCTCGCTCTCTCGCTCTCTCCCTTTCTTTCTTTATTTCTTCCTCTCTCCATATACTCTTTTTGTCTCTCTACGGTCGTAACTGCGTAAACATGCCAGGTCAACAGCTGGTGCCCCTCATCTGACGGTGACGAACAACATCCCGAGCTCCCCGAATTTATCGAATTACGTTTGCATTATTCATCGGACGGATCCGAGCCCAAATATCGTTGAAACCGAACCGAACCGACAATAACCGGGCCGGCGGAGCCTCACGTCACGTTTTTGTCGCTCGCGTCCGGGAGTCTAAAATTGTTCGGGGAACAAGGCGGGCTACTTTTCCACCGATTGTACCTCCGAACGTTCGTCTCTCTGTGGTCACCAGGCTATTTTAGTCCCTTTTATTCAACATTCAGTTTCCTGGACACTCTAAATGTAATGCGAATATATCAAAAACAACATCGTATAAGCTGTTCCGTGCGGAACAGGAGACTACTCCGATTAACTGCCATGTTCCGCCATTTGCCACACTTGTTGAAAAAGAAAAAAACGTGAATTTAATTGAAAAATGCAGAGAATAATAACACAAAACCTCATTATTTTTCTTATTAGATAATACTTCAACTCATTTATGCTAGTTAAGGGGGTTGCGTACCCACAGACGTTTGAAGGGGCAATCCATGTCAAGGCAGTGAAATGTTAAAATAAACACAATTTGCACTTCAAGGTTTCAATTTTTATGAAAAACCCTCAGTTTACCTGTTTGAATGTAAGCATTTTTCATCACCCCCTTAAATGATTAAAATATGCACAAGGAATTTTAATTCTGATGTAGATACTTACGTAAAACTGTTTTATGGTGCAAAATTTGTGAATTTCGCGCGAAAAAGACACAACTTTATATTTATTTTGTGTGTTCAAAAATCGCGTCTGAAGGGACAATTCAGTTTTTGTTTTGATATCAGTAACCTAGTGATGTAGTGATGTAGTGAATGTGGATACTGGAGAGAACTCCTAAAAGGCTTTGTAGCCGATACACGGGTTGAAAGATTCTGATATGCATGAAACGCTGAAAATTCTTTCACTGGGGTTTATTATTCAATTGGCTTGCGTTCATGATTTGAATTTCTACTAAGCTAAGTGTGCGTGTTTCGCAAGTGATAGAGCGATTATTGAATTTCAGGAGGGACACGAATATGATCAACTGATCAATCCAAATAGGTATTTTGGTTGAGAACTGATTTACGTGCTCTATGCATATCTTCTGAAATTTAATAATCGCTCCATCACCTGTGAAACACGCACACTCCAAAGCTTAGTAAAAGTTCAAATCATGAACGCAAGCCAATTGAATAATAAACCCCAGTGAAAGAATTTGCAGCGTTTTTTTCCAAGCTTCGTGAAGAACCTGGACAAAGCTAGATCGATAGAATTGAATT
Source organism: Creontiades dilutus (assembly GCA_031894815.1). Classification (NCBI taxonomy): domain Eukaryota; kingdom Metazoa; phylum Arthropoda; class Insecta; order Hemiptera; family Miridae; genus Creontiades; species Creontiades dilutus. The sequence continues at coordinate 74,049 of JAVIWC010000333.1, forward strand.
AGAACTCACCCTGTGCCAATATTGGTGTAGAAGTACTGCAAAAAGACGAGAATGAGCATAAGAGCAAGGAGAAACTTGTAGCACATATTTTTCTTGCGGAGCTGCTGGAGTCACTGGTCCTTCCGCGCGGCCCAGTCGTCGCTGTAGCCGAAAGAGACCTCCTGGAATCTCGGCTCGGGCATCACCCGTCGCTCCCACTCGTCGATGGAATCTGCGCAACAATCAAACAATCCCGTCTTAGTTATCCTTGCCAGAAAGATGGTTCAATTTATTACCCAAGGGTTTATATATATACAGGGTGTTCCAATTATATGGGCCCATTAAGGAATTACAGCCATACGGTGCGAGCTATCAAAAAATTGAACCGGGCCTTCTTTATACACTCAGTAATAAATGTCTCCGTACACCCCAAAACTGTGTAGTTTTTTATTTATTTATCCAGGGAAGCTAATTCGGATGTTTACACAAGAATACATGGAACAAAGTCTCCATAAGCAAACTGGAGTTCATCTGAATCGGTAGAGGATCAATCAAGACTCTTCCCACCCGCGAAAACAACTGTCAGAGGTCTAGAATCATGAAAATTGTGGTATCAGCATTTTTCCGGAGACGATCACGCAGGTCTCCCAGTACAGGGACAACTATTAGAATTGATCCTAGAGGGTGGGTCACAACCCAAACATAAAAAAAAGAAAATAATAATAATAAATGAAAATAGAAATAAAAAAAGTAGCTGAACACGAATCCATTCTAGACCAATCCAAGACCAAGGAAATGAAGAAAAAACTATAGCTGTACGACTCTCTGTGTGTGCCTGTTACAAATGTTATAGACGCTAACAAGCTGACAATTCTTCAACGATTTCCTTGATTTGGTATTACTGTATGTGTAGTTTATTGTTATTGTTATGGTACAGTAAGTCGTTCTGAACGAGTAACCTCAGATACCATCCAGCTTGGTTGAAAAGCTCTTCGATCCGATGAAGTTCCGTTTCTTGGAAGTTGCCAAGCGAAAAGGAGGGCCCACGAGCTATTACTCCATTTTTTCAGCTTTATTTTTGCTGTTTTCTTTGATGTACGAACACTTTCTTTGCCCCGATAAAAATGAATGCGTTAACGCCTGTTGTCAATTTCGCTTGGTTCGCTCAGTTTAAAAGCCGGTTGACTTGAAATTCATTATTTAAGATGTCTGTGAATACATTCATACAATTGTATCCCGTTTTTCAAGGTTTGTGAGAAGCAGGTACAGTATTCGTGAGAAGCAAAGTCGGTGTACGGAGACATTTTTTATTGAGTGTAGTGTTTTCACGGAGCTTCAAGAACCCGTTTTTCATTTTTCGATGTTTTATTGCCTCAAATCTTCGATTGAAACTTAAGGTTGAACCAGTTTTTTTAAAGAACAAATTCGACTTCTGTATTCCCTTTGGTTGCTGAAAATATGGTAATCTTGTTTAGAGATATGATTGTTTCATAAGTGTTAATGGGCTGCGTTTCCCAGGGATTCTATAAGAATGGGTAACCATATTTGTTTATCTCCCTCGGAGCACCTCTGAACACCGTCATTCAAATTTCTCTTGCTAGTTTTTACGGCATTTGATAGAATGGTGAAAACAGTACTAACTTTTCGGAAACCAAAAATGTTTTATTGTTATTTTTGGTTTATTGTTCAATAATAAACCATTGTTCAATAACGCGAATTTCAAAGGTGGCTGCAATAAAAAACCACGCCGTACGCAATCGCTGGCCAAAAAATTTGAAATTTTCCAAAAATCCATATCGACGACGCCACAATTCTTTGCCAGCTCTCTCACTTAATTTAAAGTGGCCTTTAAGGGTTGTCAAAGTTTTGTAAAATCCCTAAAAACCTCAAAAAAAGTAAAGGCGTCTTAAATTTGGGTTTTTTTTAAGAACATTCCATGAGGAATTAAATGAGCCCCTCCCCAGGTCCGTAGGTCAAACCATTCCCGATGTATGGCCCGATTTATGCTACCAACATTTGCGTTTTTTTGGTTTATTATTGTTTTTGTTTTTATAGCAGTATCCTAGTGCTGTAGGAATGTGGATACTGGAGTCTAAAAGGATTTGTAGCCGATACACGGGTTGAAGCATTCTGATGGGCATGAAACGCTGCAAATGCTTTTATTGGGGTTTATTATTCAATTGGCTTGCGTTCATGATTTGAATTTCCACTGCGCTTTGGAGTGTGCGTGTTTCACAGGTGACAGAGCGATTATTGAATTTCAGGAGAAATGCATAGAGCACTTAAATGTTCTCAACCAAAATACGTATTTGGATTGATCAGTTGATCATGTTGTGGGAAATTCAATAATCGCTCTATCACCTGTGAAACACGCACACTCCAAAGCTTAGGAAATTCAAATCATGAACGGACCAAAATGAATAAAATTGAATAATAAACCCCAGTGAAAGAATTTGCAGCGTTTTTTAAACATTAAGCAGTTAGCAACTCAATTCTTTTAAATGTAGAACATATCTTTATTTTACCGTTAAAAATGTTCCAGTCAGGCCGCGTGGTTGTGTGAGGAAATTTTCCAAAATAACGCATTATATTAATTTTGAGCACTTTGAGTGAAAAATTGCATTCAACAATTTGATCCCGAAAAAACTTATTTTAAATAATAATACAATTTTTTTTTATATCGTAGGACTTTTTAAGTACAAATTTAACTACTGTTTTTGGCAAGTTTGATTTTCGATTTGTGAATGACCTAGTTAATGGCTGATCGGCTTTTGTAGATTAATATTTTGCGAAAAAATATAAATTCAACAATTTTTGGTCGTATTTTGTCATATTTGTGATTTTGTTTAGTACAGTTTTTTAATTAATTTTTCTTTTAATGTCAAAAACTATTTATATCCCGTTTAATAATATTTCCAGGGCTATTATTTTAAATCTTTTCCCTCAATTTCGCTCATTTCCGAAACTGCTGGACCCAAAACATGAGTCAAAAATGTAATGGAATGCAAAAATTAATGTTTTAATGTTTACTGTTAATAGATATCCCTTCAATGGGTCAAATTACCACACTCGCAGTTCTTTAAAAAAAACATCAACACGAATGTGAATCTGCACGTCCTTGCGAATTTTAAAGACCGCCTTGTGGCGAAAGTATCTGATGATATAATTGCAATAGAATTTGGTTCTCAATACTTCCTTTTGAAATCCAATTTCTCGTGGCGTATGATATATATTTGCGGACAAGTGAAACGAAGGGAGATGTTTCATTTTATCTCGTTAAATTTCAGTCGTTACATTCGTGGGACTCATGATACTTATCGAGGGACAAGTTAAGTTTTAGTGCTTAATGAGTTATATTTAAGACGGAGTCATTTTATCGTGTTTGGTATATACAGAAGTCACCTCCGAGGTGTGGGTTCACACTGATCAGCTGAAGTAGCCTTGTGGCTAATTTGTTTCATGATCGATACATGGAGGTGAAGTATGATTTTAGCTCTTTTTTAAGCCATCTAGAACTCAATTACAAGTAACTCCCAAATATAGGAAATGTACCACAGACAATGTACGTCTAATAAACAGATCAACGATTTCCCAGGGAGGGAATAAATGAAAATAAACCTCTGTATTCGCACCGTTTTTGTTTTTTACATCAAGCACTCCGTACGTACCAACACTGTACATCTTTGATACTGGTGGCCGTTGCATTGTTAGTATTTCTGCAAACACGAATTATACACCAGTGTTCGTATTAACATGTATAAACTATTTAGTGTTCTTCTTTTGCATTCAGCCATTTTTTACTTATACACTAAATTTGGGTAGAATCGCAGTACTTACTCAAGAAAACACTTGGATCCAAGTTCTTATCTTCGTAGAGATTTGCGATTTTGCTTTGCGCTGATTTGCGAATCCTTACCCATTAATTCGTACAATATTTTCCGCCCTAGGTCGTTTCTTAATGGTGTGCCTTTCTCGAATCTTTAATAAAGTTTAAATCGAAATTTTCTAAAAGGAAATTTTGGTACATGTCTGGATTTACACGGATTTTAATGAAATTATGTACACTGTGGCGAACAGCATTTAAAATAAATTGATTACATAAAATTATAGTTTAAAATATAACAAACTACATAACAATAACAATGTTCTTAACTCATAACTTCAGAAAGTAAATAAATGTTTTCATTGTTGAGATGCATTCCCTTACCAAGGAGATCGAAATCCTTGACACTGGTGAACGAGTGGAGTTGAACAACGTACTTTCTCAAATACAGTATGACAAATGAATAAAAAAGATATAAAAAGCTTTAAATTACTCCACAAACGTTTTATTATTTCTGTAATAAGATAGCTCTTTGTAAATCACACATCTGTGACATTACACGCTGTCTATGGGACATCTAAACGGGTCACCAGCGACCTGATACCTTGTAATGAAATTTTAGAAACATGAAAAGAGCTCCATTTATATTTCAGGTAGATCGATTAGGAACGAAATGAGAGGCAAGCGTCTGTCAGCTGATTAGTGTGTCTTCATACCTTGTAATTGACTTCTAGATGTAATAATGACAATGTGATAAACTCGCAAACATTATAGTCCTGTTTCTTGGATGTCATTAGTCGCCACGGACGCTAATCGTTAGTTTCCAATTCTATTCTATTCATTTCATTGTACTTGTAATAAAGCTTTATTACAATTTATTGAACTTAATTCAAAATGGATAGGCTCCTTCGCCCGAATCGTCTCGAACTAGATCCCAACACAGCAACTGCGGCGGTCGAGTGGAAGCATTGGTTCCGCACTTTTGAAAGCTTCTTAAGGAGCGTTCCTGGACCACTCTCCGAGGAAGGTAAACTTGATTTACTCATGAACCATGTAGCTCCACCTATATTTGCAATGATTTGGGAGGCGATTAGTTATGACTCGGCTATTGCAATTCTCAAAGCCACTTTTGTTAAACCAATCAACGACCACCCCGCCACCAGTTAGCTACAAGATCACAAGGCGCCCATGAATCCATTGACCAATATTATAGTGTGTTACATCAGCTTTGCCTAGACTGTCAATTCCATGGCAGAACAGCAGCCGAAAACCAGGACCACGACGTACGTGATTCGTTCATCAGAGGGACATGACATCCGCCGCCGTTTGCTAGAGAATAAAACTCTCACGCTTGATCAAGCCTATACGCAAGCCCTAGCTTTGGAAATTGCTCATCTTCATGCTAGCACGTATACTAACCCCTATCCTATCGTGAACTCCGTTTCAAATAGCCCTTTACCAACAGGCTCTCCACCTTCTAACACAAATTTATCTGTGGTACACACACCCTCGACAGTCTCGAATGATAGAAAGAAATGCTAGGTACTTCTGCGGTAGAGTAAAACCAAAAGAATGGACTACGAGGATGTTTTACCAAAAGAATGGACTGGCCTCTTGGTAGAGTTGAAGAGACGATTCCTGGACGCGACCAAAAAACAAGAGTACTCAGGTTGAAGACAGCAAAGGGTCTTATCACCCGCCCTCTCCAACGTGTGTTTCCACTGGAGGTAGGAGTTTCCTGTGGACCTAATGAGGGGGACTTCGTGGATTCCCCAGAAACTCCTGATCAACCCTTGGAAGAGGACCCAACTGTTTTACAACATCCTCATAGACCTTGCATCACCAGACATGGGCGTGAAGTGAAAGCTCCTCGTCGACTTGATTTGTGACTTGTATTTGGGATATTTATTGGTGCAGATTTTATTAATGTTTGTATTCCAAATTGTAAAGTTGAATTTTCTTTGTCAGAAAATTGGTGGGAGGATGTTAAGTATCCATTGCGCCTGATAACGTATGTGTTATAGCTCCATGGTAGATGTAAGGCCTGTTTCTAGGTTACTAACTGGTTACGTTATCGGGACATGCCGGATTTTTCCGAGTTGTATGTAGTAATTGAAGTTTTGTCAAATAAATAGTGGATTTTTTCCAGTAAAGTGTCGGTGTGGATTATTTCTGATAATCCCGCTTTGTTCAGATCGAGATATTGAGTGATTAATAATATCTGGCGACCGTGACAGGTCGAGTAAAACATCCTCGTAGTTTGTGCCCTGCTAAGGAAAACACATATTCGCGTTGCAATAAAGTGGGCCACTATCCATCGGTATGCCGTTCAAAGAAGCAAGTAACATCCACCATTGACGAGAATTCTACTGCCGTTGTTTGTGCTGCCCCCAAGTGCCTTTCGAAATCTGTTGTTGATGTTCTTATCAATGAAACTAAAGCCTTAATTATCGAGGTCAGCTTTATTACAGACGCGTAATATGACTTCGTCTTAAATATAACTGGGCGATCAGCAACTTATACAAGTCTCTTTGAACAAAACAACAGCTGATATCAATATACCTACAACGATGTAATATGTTGTACATCGATAAGGAGAGATTGATTGAAGTGTTTTGATTTAATCACCAGGGAGAGCTTAGGGCCAGGTGGCCCTTCCACCTCCCCAACAGGTACAATCGAGATCATTGATTGATTGATTGATTAAAACTCAATAATGAAAAAATCAAACAAAGTAAATATACTACACTACAATATATACTACTAAATATTCTACTTTGAGAAGCTCTGGGTGCGTATTGTATAGTTTGATTCCTAGACTACGAAGGACCGCTTGAAAAGTGTAGTTCGATGTGCCGGAACCAAAAGCGTTCCTTCCCTGTTCCGAGAGTTTTTGGTGTGAATGTCCACTATAAAGCCAAAATCCTTGGCTAGGTAGGTGGATCTGCCGAATTTAAGAATCTTGTCGACCATGTAGCGTAGAGCAGCTTTTTAAATTCCCTAACTTCAAATAGCCAAGCCGTCTAAACGCTGGGGTAATGTGGACATCCACTCTCAGTCGCAAGATGAAATTGCATTGCCGCGTTCTGGGCTCTCTGGAGCTCGTCTAAGTCTTGGCTCTTGAGATCTGTGAGAGAATATGCAGCGTAGTCGAATTTCGGGAACACAAGCGACTGAACCAGCTGCTGCATCACATGAAGGGAAAATGCTGCCATCCGTCGCAGGTGGTAGAGAAGAAAATTGTTAACGATGAAAGGAAATATAAAATAACGATTATATAAGATAAGAGCACCCATGAAAGCCGGTGATGATACCACGAAGCACTCATTAGGAGATGCCAAACTCAAGTAACTCCATGGCACTATTCCTGCACCATATCACGGTTTAAGGGCCTCAACTTCATTGGCTCCACTACTTTTAGCTCACATATCACTTGCCGCACGGCATATTCCATATTTACTTTTCGTGCCTTTTCAGTCCTGCTCCATGTTCATGAAACTTGGACATCCAAGATCATGGACCCACTGGGCTTGACGACAGCGGCATCTGGTTATATGCCCCGGTCACTAGGCACAACATACAGTCTCTCTCTCCCCACATCTCAGCCATTAGATAAAAAAGCATCTGCTATCTGCTTGGCAAATCACATCAAGACGTAGAATGCGGCCACCTTGAGTCTGTGGAGACTGCTGAACCATTTGATACAGGTTCACGTTTTGAACTTGATAAGTACGACTACTCCTAGATCACCTCACCACGGTTTCTAACGTAGCCGCACGGAAAATATGGATGGTCAGAGCACCAACGTCCTCTGAAGAACATACCACCCGCTGGAAGGAAATGGGGAATTTAGGGCACTGTTGGAGTATTTTCCCGTTCAGTGAATCATGGAGAGCTGCAGCGAACTCAGCAAACTATCAGAATTGCTGGGCCGCAACTGACAGGTAGACTGCAAAAATATCGGTGAGTAGTTATTCCACCAAACTACTAGTTGGGACGGAGTCTGCGGCAACATATTCGATAAAAACCGTTTCAATTCAATAAAATATAAATCAAGGTTAAGTCAAGTTTTTTCAAAAGTGAATTAGACAGGAGGCGAGTTGTTTTTTTCACCTAATTTCCGACTACTCACCTTCCACTGTTGACAGTAGAGGAGCTAATTCTTTTAACGTTCAACGTCGGGGTTGCGCAACAAGGTCGCCCGCGGCCGTCATCGAAGACGGTAACAATGGAGGAAACCTCGAGGGCAAGATAGCGGCCGCTCAGCTGGTCGACACCTCCGCTCAATACGCAACCCCGAGATCGCGTTTGACGTCCCTGCAGTGGCAGAATCGAAAAAAAAATTACACAAAGGTTGATGGTTTCTGAATCAGAAAGCCTTTGTGCACATCACTGGTCGACACCTATTAGAGGTACGAAATGGTTGGTAGCTATATCACCTAAGTACAAGTTTAACCTTCCGATAGTCGCGTGTATGTCACTTCTCTTGAATCGCACATCTGAATCACGTGACCTCCTAATCTCCCTTCTCATTTCGGAAAAGATCTCAGATCATTCCCGGCCTTCTTTGGCGCTGTTTTTTTTTTCTACATAACGGTAAGTTGTATGACTCATATACATGCATCTACGTCATTTTTTCAGAAATGCATCAAGAGGAGGAAGAACTTCCGAAAGTAAAAATGTCAAAATACATTTCCTTACAACATTCTATTCTTTTAAACATAACTTTATTTGACTAAAATCTTTTTGGCGTATCCTATGAAAAAAATATCGCAATATTTTTGAAACGTGATATATGTGCAACAATTTCTTGATTTTTATTGATATTTTAGCGAGTTGTGTATTGAGATTTTTTTACTAGAGTTTATTTTTTCAACTCCTTCCTTGAGTTCCTGAATGTCGTTATCCGGTATGGACCATAAATAAGACTGAAAGGCTCAAGGAGTCTCACCATGATGTCTTTTGTGATAATAATGAAAGTTACCTGCTACGCAATGGAGTCAACGTTTCGAAGGAGTCTACGTAGGTTCAACGTTTGGAAAAATTTGATACCTTGAACTTTTCTTAAAATAAATGCATTTTTGTGAAAACTCCTTTGTGCGCTGTAAACCCCCTTTGGTTTTATTCAATAATAAACCATTGCAATCGCTCTTTAAAAAAAAAAAAATTCTAACCCCCCCTGAAAATTTCATGGTTTACGTTTCAAAGGGTGTAGAATCCAAATATGCAATATTTTCCAAATCCTTGTGTTTTTGCTGAATAAAATACTTGAATCTATATTATGTACGTGACACATGTTTGCCCATCTAGAGCTAGAGGCGCGACTATAGGAAGGATTAGGACCTAAGTAATTATCAGTCCAAAGAACAGAAATATTGATAAAAACAAAGCTTCTGTTACCTTTATGTCAAACCTTGTAACATGATTCCCTCCATGTTGCCCCTTCCATGGGCTCGAGCGATTATGCCTGGAATGCCCAGAAGAAGTCTCCGAAACTGTCAGGTTTATGCTCAGGGGTGACAGTTTCAAGAATTGGGAGGGGGGACCTATCCAAATCTATCACACTCCCGGGGCTTTCAAAGGAAGAGAGAGGGGAAGCCATGCAGTAGTAGACTGGGCAGGGCTAAAATGGAATATTTATGGTGTGATATTTAAAGCCCATTTTGCCTATAGGGGCAGTTCGAGAGAAAGGGGCACATGAACTGTCAATGTTCGAAGGTGAGTGGATCTTAACCACACTCTGCTGACATATAACGTGGAGGTGATAGAATGAATAAACACAACTTCTAAGGGCTGAGGAGATGATGCACGTAACACCCCGAGGACATCACTGAAACTAAAAGAATGAAGAAGTTCGTGGACAAGAAGCTCTCAAGGCTGATTTAGGCAACACAACAGTATTTATGACTAGAAATAACTATATTGATCGAATCGAAAAATTATGAACGACGATAATTCAACAGCAGAGATGGTGACCTAACCGTCAAAATCGATTTAACATAACTTTTTAAATTTTTGTGGAAATAGACTACGTTTTTTCTACAAACTCCGCGTTTTTCTAGTATTCTATATGTGCAGCACTCTACATCAAGCTTTTCATGTTCACATGGTACAGAAAAGTATTGCAATAAATTGAGCAATGAAAAATACAGTAAAGTCATTAAACAGAGAAATCTAATTTGTTTCAATTGTGGAAAATTGTGCCATCCATATTTGACCTCTGTAAATCCAAATTAAGATGGTGTTTTGATTGCAAAAGGTTGATTGATCATGTGGCGGCTAACGGTACTGAGCTTAAAAGAATTTCTAATCTACCAGTACTGAAGAAAATTAAATATTTTGAGAAGTTCTAAAGGTTGTACAAATGAAAGTAGGTAAGGCCGAGAGAGTAAAAGAACACTTTAATGATATTGGTCAAACCTCCGTAATCCACATATCTTTCGGAACTGAGCTTATAGACTCGATGTCTACATGGGTCATGTTGGGGGAAGTAGAAGAACAAGAGATGATCAGTCTGAACTACTGTGGAGAAAGGAATGGTCAATCTGCGACGATCATGTCAGAAGACCTACTTTTTTTATGCTCTCACAGATTCGGGCGCAACAGAATATTTGTCATATAAGAAAGAGTATTTGGAGTGTTTTCATATTTTCGATGTTCCTGAAAGATTCGCATGAGCGAACAAAGAGTTAAAGGCAGATGCTATATGCAAACACTCAAAGTACTCTTTCTTATTTGACAAATGTTCGCCATTGTCAGAAATAATAACTATCATAATCGGCCAAGAAACCCCTTTTTTCGAAAGTTCTCGATATGTAAAATATTCCAATCCTTGAGAATGTTCCACCCTAGGGTATGCAAACTTTTATCCTATAGTTTTGGAAACAAGCTCTATAGGTCATTCTTGGTTCTACAGGTGATACCTACTTTTGATTTTTATGAAACTTGAAAGATTTAACGATCAATTCTAGCCGCATTACTGTTAATAGTGATTTGATTAGTGGGAAGCGTATCGTAAACCTAGCCATCAAGGTTGCGCAGTGATTCAAACAGAATAATCAGAATGTTTGTATTCCGTTGTATTATGATTTACATAATGTTAACAATCAACCCATGTGTCGATTTCGTTAACAGTTCGAGTAATTAGGTCTCTCTGAAAACACCGACGGGATCAACAGATAGATTATTGGCGAAACGCTGCAGTATTATTTCCTTCATCCATCATCTAATTATCTCGACCACTCATTCGAATCTTGGTAAACAAACATTCGGCGTTTACTCCGTTCCGATCAATCGTATCGATCCATTTGTGGGTCATCCTTCATTCCACAAGTGATTGATACTTCCGATTGTTATGAAATTGGGAGATCTAACGACTAAAAGCGTTGGAAAGAAAATCTCTGGAGAAAGCAATACGATTTGTGCGTTAATATTGTAAACTAGAGCAAGGTTCCAAGGTTGCGAGTTTAGTAGTAGTAGTTGTAGTAGTAGTAATAGTAAATACCTTTATAAAAAATTCTCTAACGAAGTTAACACATGCAGAAATATGATGCAAAATTAATAAACAATCAATTCACTTTATAAAGGTTTGAAGACTGGCATGGCCATCAGGCCGTCAGCCAGGGGTCACACTCACTTGATGAGCATCTCGCAGCTCTTGAAAAGTTTACTACATTTAACTCTCAACTAATTTCTTTATAAAATAGATAATACGGGTAATATAATTTTCCTAGCAAAAACTGATAGTAACAATCAATAATAACAAACAAACAAAGACAGAGAATCACTAGTTACATTCATACAGTTTATTTAATTTTAATTTTGGTTTATTATTCAATAAAGGTTGTTTCAAAGGGTGTAGAATCCGAATCTGCAATACAAATTTTTCCGTCCGTCCGCCGTACGTCGTACGCCGTACGCACGATTTCTCCCAAACGGCTGGAGCAAAAAATCTGCAATTTTCAGGAAAAACCCATGTTGGTCCGGCGAAGCCCCAATTCTTGAGCCAGCTCTCTCACTTAATTTAAAGTGCTCTTTAAGGGGTGTCAAAGTTTTGTAAAATCCCGAAAAACCTCAAAAAAAGTCAAGGCGGCCTAAATTTGACTTTTTTTTTTGAAGAACACTCCACGAGGAATCGAATGAGCCCCTCCCCAGGTCCGTAGGTCAAACTATTCTCGATCTATGGCCCGATTTATGGTGCCAACATTCGCGTTATTTTGGTTTATTATTGTTTTTGTGTTGATATCAGTAACCTAGTGACGTAGTGATGTAGTAATGTGGATACTGGAGTGAACTCCTAAAAGGCTTTGTAGCCGATACACGGATTGAAGCATTCTGATAACCATAAAAAACGCTGCAAATTCTTTCACTGGGGTTTATTATTCAATTGGCTTGCGTTCATGATTTGAATTTATACTAAGCTTTGGAGTGTGCGTGTTTCACAGGTGATAGAGCGATTATTGAATTTCAGGAGGCACACAAATATGATCAACTGATCAATCCAAATAGGTATTTTGGTTGAAAACAGATTTACATGCTCTATGCATATCTCCTGAAATTCAATAATCGCTTTATCATCTGTGAAACACGCACACTCCAAAGCTTAGTAGAAATTCAAATAATGAACGCAAGCCAATTGAATAATAAACCCCAGTGAAAGAATTTGCAGCGTTTTTCATAATTATGATTTTCCTAGATTCAGTCTTCATTAACGGCCAGTTATTGTAAAATTATGTTTGTTCAACCATTAATGTGCCATACTGTTAATCATTAAAAGAGTTTAATGACGTTCATCGTTAATTTTTCTTGAATTGCATCATAGTTGAAAGGGCCCCACAGGTGGTTGCAAGTGCCCTAGTTGATGGTTGGCGCCTTCAACCAAAAAAGTTTGGTGATTAAAACAAATTTGGCCAAGGCGATTCATAGCTAGATAGGTAAGCTTTCCGGTGGGAGGATAACGAATATTTAAAAAGTTGAAGTTCTAATTAGGCTCTATTTACGCTCAAAACTGGTGGAACCTACCCCACTCTCCCCTACTTCCGATGATTATGAAATTAAAATATCTAACGACTGAATCTAGCTACTTGCGTATCTCTGGGGAAAGATATTCGATTTGTGAGGAAATCTTGTGAACTAAATCGTCGAGGTTGCTCATTGAGTTTATGTGTTGATGTAGAAAATCATTTTTACAATTTACCCAACTGTTAATATTATTGAATATTCGATTGATCGGATCTCCCTAAGAACACCTAAGGCATCGACCGATTCTCGGCAAAAGCTGAGGGTGATGTTCTTAATCCATCATCTGATTATCTTGTCCTCCGATCCGAATCCCTTCGTAAACAAACATTCGGGGTTTTCTTCGATCCGACGGAGCGAAGGCGTCCGCCTATAGGTCACCACCGATTCCACAAGTGGTACTTCACTCTCGTATCGTCGATATGTTCGATGACCTCAGCTCGGAGCGGGTTAAGTGTTGTCACATTATCATAATTGTGTGTCCCGTCTGTTCAAGTGAGCCGCTCCGGCCAAGATCATACGATTAGTGAATCGAGTTGCACTACCCTTCTAGTGAAATCGAATGCAGAAATACAGTATTTTACCATCTAATTCAACCAAGTATCAACGTTAAGTATGAGGTGTTTCAGTCGGCTACTCGTTCAGTGCTTTGTTACAATGCACAGGTTTGGGGTTACCAGCAGTATGATGTGGTAGAGCGCGTGTTCAAGTTTTTTGTCAAGAGACTCTTTCACTTGCCTCGAAGTACTCCTGACTACGTCATCTACTTGGAAACAGCGGTGGAGCCTATATTCTTTTTTACCCTAGGCCTGCACGTCAAGTATTTGCTGAAGGTTTTGGCGATGCCGGACGGAAGGTATCCACAAGTGGTGGCTGCAGAGATAGTACGGCAGAACTTGTATTGGTTCAGGAGTCTCAGGAGATTATGCGAACAGCATGGATGCTCTCTTGGTGACGACTTTGAGGACCGCGGTAGATGGAAGTGCCAATTGGAAGTGCTGCAGGAGAGGGTGAGGGCCAGATGGAAGGAGACAATCAGGTCAAGAGCACTTGGATCGACTGATCGAATCTACAGACATCTGGACTTGGATGTGCAATGCATAAAGTTGACGGCGAAGGAGCAGAGAGCTTCAATGTTTGTTCTGCGATGGATCTGCAGAATTCGGGGCGACTTGTTGAAGTTAAATGCACGGCCCCATAGGCAGGATGAAGAGGACAATTTTAGTGAAACGTGTTCACTTTGCAACTTGTGCGTGCCGGAGGATATTAAGCATTTCTTGGCGATATGCCCTGTACTCTCGGAATTTAGGAGGGCTAATTTCGGCTCGGCAACGCTTTCTCAGGATGCTCTGATGAAAGTGATGAATGGGGAGAACTGGTTGGCTATGGCAAGATATTGTCAAGCTGCTTGGGGATATAGGGAAGAGCTCATCCACCACTTTAATTGGGACTGAAATAAAATAAAATAATGAATGAATTATGTATTAATGTATTATTATTGTATGAATGTTAAGCACCTAATTAAGTTTATCACCAAATCGAGAATAAGCGCGCACTCTGACAGACGGGCATAAAGCCCATTGTCACAATCATGTTTATATTTATTATATGTCCAATCTTTGTTAAAATAAATGCATGTCTCTCTCTCTCTCTCTCTCTCTTTACCATCTAATTCAACCTTTTTGGGCATTCAATACAAATATTTCTCATTGAATACAACTTTTCTCTTAGCAGTACAAACTTCCTCATACACAATTCAATCTTTTTCACGTTAACTACAACTTTTTTCAGAAGAATGTACTGGTTGATGGGTAGCAAATCCCAACTTTCATTGCATAATAAAGTGCTTATTTACAAGCAAATTCTCAAACCTATTTGGACTTAAGGAATTCAGCTCTGGGGTTGTGCCAAGAAGTCAAATATTAAGATGATACAAACTTCCCAGAACAAGATACTAAGAAGTATGATGAATGTACCATGGTATATGCGTAACGACGATATTCACAAAGATTTGAGAATGGAAACCGTTCAAGAAACTGTACAAAAATTTGCAAAGAAACACGAAAAACGACTTCACGAACATGAGAACCTGGAGATGCTCCACGTTTTGGACAACGGAGGAGAACTTCGGCGTCTCAACCGAAACAAACCGTCGGATCTCGTATCGTAGTGCTGGAGCAATATTAGTGCACATAAGAACATTATGTGAGTGTTTAGCAGTTTTGTCATGGCAATTTTTGCAGTGGCGCACCTAGAACTGAAGTGTCAACCTAGTCCAAAACAACTGAAGTGCAGGTCAATTCAGTATTGTTCATGCTGTGAAATTGCCAAATCAATTGAATAATGAATCCCAATGAAAGAATTTGCAGCTTTTTTTTCAAGAGCGATTACAATGGAAAAATATTATATTTAAAATTTTATATTTCATAAGACGGAGCATGCATATCAGAATACTTCAACCCGTGTATCGGCTATAAAAACCCTTAGGAGTTCACTCCAGTATCCACATTCACTACATCACTAGGTTACTGCGATCAAGTAATAGCAAGAACCAGGATGATAGACGTAGTAACTCAACACCTGGATAACCCAGTTCACTATTATCAAATAGTGTATTCAAGAGCGAAGTCTGTTCATGAAGCTATTTGTAAATTTATTAACGAAGTTGGAATTGATGTTTAGTTTGCAGCTCGCTCATTATTAGTATCATTATCAATAATTATGTAAATAGATAACATGTATTTGTAATAAATTCCTTCACGGCTGTTGCTTCCGGCTAACGCCAATTGAAGGAAAAGGGGAGGAAAAAAAAAAAAAAAAAAAAAAAAAATTATACTCACACCAGTAAGTATATATAAAAAGTTGTAAACCAATGAAAAGGTGGAAAAAAAATAAATAATAATGATAAAATAAAATAATACTAAAAAAAAAAAAATTAATTAACAAAAGTTGTAAACCAATGAGAAGGTGTAAACTAACAAAAAGGTGTAAACCAATGAAAAGGTGGAAAAAAAATAAATAATAATGATAAAATAAAATAATACTAAAAAAAAAAAAAAAAAATTAATTAAAAAAAGGTGTAAACCAATGAGAAGGTGTAAACTAACAAAAAGGTGTAAACCAATAAGAAGGTGTAATCTAACAAAAGGTGTAAACCAATAAGAATTTGTAAACTAATAAAAAGGTGTAAACCAATATATGTATAATTATAACTAACATCTTACGACATAATCTGATGTTAATGCCACACCAAAAGAGAAAAAAAAAAAAAAATTAAAAAAAAAATCCCCCGAATAACCCAGTTTACTATTATCAAATAGTGTATTGAAGATCGAAGTATGTTCATGAAGCTATTTATGCATTTATTATCGATGATGCAGCTCGTTCATTATTGTAATAATTATAATTAACTATGTAAATAGATAATTTGATCTTGTAATAAAATCCTTCATGGCTGTTGCTTCCGGCTAATGCCAATTGAAGAAAAAAAAAAAAAAAAAAAATACTGCGATCAAAACAGAACAAAAACAAAAAAACAACTCTTGTGTTTGTTTTGATCGCAGTAACCTAGTGATGCAGTGAATGTGGATGCAAATGTTGGCACCGTAAATCGGGCCATACATCGGGAATGGTTTGAGCTACGGACTGGGGAAGGGCTCATTCGATTAATCATGGAAAGTTCTTTAAAAAAAAGTCCAAATTTAGGCCGCCTCGACTTTTTTTGAAGCTCAAGGCTGATTTAGACATCACAACAGTATTATGACTAGAAATAACTATATTGAAGAAAAATCAAAAAATTATGAACGACGATAATTCAACAGCAGAGATGGTGACCTAACCGTCAAAATCGATTTAACAATGTAACTCATTTATTAGAGTAATAACTCCTAAATAGACTACGTTTCTTCTACAAACTCCGCGTTTTTCTTGTATCTGTATAAGTGCAGCACTCTACATCAAGCTTTTCATGTTCACATGGTACAGAAAAGTATTGCAATAAATTGATCAATGGAAAATACAGTAAAGTCATTGAACAGAGAAATCTAATTAAGAACGTGTTATGATTGCAGAAGGTTGACTGATCATGTGGCAGCTAACGGTACTGAGCTTAAAAGAATTTCTAATCTACCAGTACTGAAGAAAATTAAATATTTTGAGAAGTTCTAAAGGTTGTACAAATGAAAGTAGGTAAGGCCAAGAAAGTAAAAGAACACTTGAATGATATTGGTCAAACCTCCGTATTCCACATATCTTTCGGAACTGAGCTTTTAGACTCGATGTCTACATGGGTCATGTTGGGGGAAGTAGAAGAACAAGAGATGATCAGTCTGAACTACTGTGGAGAAAGGAATGGTCAATCTGCGATGATCATGTTAGAAGACCTACTTTTTAATGCTGTCACAGACTTGGGCGCAACAGAATTTGTCAAATAAGAAAGAGTATTTGGAGTGTTTTCATATTTTCGATGTTCCCAAAAGATTCGCATGAGCAAACAAAGAGTTACAGGCAGATACTACGATGCTCGACAAAATTAAGGGATCACCTGAGAAAGATCGTGTTCGCGCCATTGGGCGTCAAAAAGTATAGAGATCATTATTTCTCCACCGAATTGGATCTGGCGAAAAGAAGAGTAGTCAAGATAAAAAACAGCTGAAGAACTGAAAATTTCATGGACATTTCAAAAAAAATGACGAAAGAACGCTTTTTTTTCCGTCCGTAAAAACGTCGTTTTAAAAAAAATGACCTGTGGAGTAATCTCTCGACCAAAAATCAAGAAAGTATAACTGATTGGAAAGCTCCATCAATTTGTCCTCTTTAAGGGATGTAAAAATTTAAAATAGTCGGATCGGTTTGGAAATTAGAGTAAAAAATGTATCGAAAAACGTGGTTTCAAAATGCCACAAACCATTCCCCAGCTACGAGACATGGTTGTCGAAGAATGGAACAACATTCCACAAGGAACTATCCGAGGAATCATCGAGAGAATGCCTCGAAGAATTGAAGCATTAATCAACGCAAGAGGAGGGAATACAACGTATTAGAGAGCAAACCTTACAATGTTCTTTTTTTCTTACTGACGCAGTTTCCCTTTCATGTCTTTATTTTCATTCGAAAAAAATTTCTAACCCCCCTGAAAATTTCATGGTTTACGTTTCAAAGGGTCTGGAATCCAAATCTGCAATAAAAAAAATTTTCCGTCCGTCCGTTCTTCCGTACGCCGTGCAGCGAGCACGATTTTGGTTTATTACGCCGTACGCAAGATTTCTAACCCCTGAAAACGGCTGGACCAAAACATCTGAAATTTTCAGGAAAAATCCATGTTGGTCCGACAACGCCCCAATTCTTTAGCCAGCTTTCTAACTCAAATTGAAGTGCCATTTAAGGGTTGTCAAAGTTTTGTAAAATCCCTAAAAACCTCAAAAACATCAAGGCGGCCTAAATGTGGACTTGTTTTGTAGAACTTTCCATGAGGAATCGAATGAGCCCCTTCCCAGGTCTGTAGGTCAAACCATTCCCGATTTATGGCATGATTAATGCGGCCAAGATTTGCGTTTTTCGAGTTCTGTTATTGTTTTGATATCAGTAACCTAGTGATGTAGTGACGTAGTAATGTGGATATTGGAGTGAACTCCTAAAAGGCTTTGTAGAAGATACACGGGTTGAAGCATTCTGATAACCATAAAAAACGCTGCAAATTCTTTCACTGGGGTTTATTATTCAATTGCCTTGCGTTCATGATTTGAATTTCTACTACGCTTTGGAGTGTGCGTGTTTCACAGGTGATAAAGCGATTATTGAATTTCAGGAGGCACACAAATATGATCAACTGATCAATCCAAATAGGTATTTTGGTTGAGAACAGATTTACGTTCTCTATGCATATCTTGTGAAACATCGCACTCCGATGAATAATTCTAGCCGCATTACTGTCAAAATAATAGTGATTTGATTAGTGGGAAGCGTATCGTAATATTCCCTAGCCATCAAGTAAACTTTTATCCTATAGTTGCTCTGTAGGTCAGTGATTCAAACAGAATAATCAGTGATTTGAATATTTGTATTCCGTTGTATTATGATTTACATAATGTTAACAATCAACCCATGTGTCGATTTCGTTAACAGTTCGAGTAATTAGGTCTCTCTGAAAACACCGACGGGATCAACAGATAGATTATTGGCGAAACGCTGCAGTATTATTTCCTTCATCCATCATCTAATTATCTCGACCACTCATTCGAATCTTGGTAAACAAACATTCGGCGTTTACTCCGTTCCGATCAATCGTATCGATCCATTTGTGGGTCATCCTTCATTCCACAAGTGATTGATACTTCCGATTGTTATGAAATAGGGAGATTTAACGACTAAAAGCGTTGGAAAGAAAATCTGTGGAGAAAGCAATACGATTTGTGCGTTAATATTGTAAACTAGAGCGAGGTTCCAAGGTTGCGAGTTTTAGTAGTAGTAGTAGTAGTAGTAGTAGTAGTAGTAGTAGTAGTAGAAGTAGTAGTAGTAAATACCTTTATTAAAAAATTCTCTAACAAAGTTAACACATGCAGAAATATGATGCAAAATTAATAAACAATCAATTCTCTTTATAAAGGTTTGAAGACATGGCCATCAGGCCGTCAGCCAGGGTTCACTCTCACTTGATGAGCATCTCGCAGCTCTTGAAAAGTTTGCTACATTTAACTCTCATCTAAATTCTTTATAGAATATATAATACGGGTAATAGAATTTTCATAGCGAAAACTGATAATAACAATCAATAATAACAAACAAACAAAGACATAGAATCACTAGTTACATTCATACAGTTTATTTAATTTTAATTTTGGTTTATTATTCAATAATAGACCATTGTAATCGCTTTAAAAAATAAAAATAAAATTCCCCCCCCCCCCCCCCCCCCCCCCTGAAAATTTCATGGTTTACGTTTCGCATGTAGAATCCGAATCTGCAACAAAAAATTCATCCGTCCGTCCGCCGTACGCACGATTTCTCCCAAACGGCTGGAGCAAAAAATCTGAAATTTTCAGGAAAAATCCATGTTGGTCCGGCGACGCCCCAATTCTTGAGCCAGCTCTCTCACTTAATTTAAAGTGCCCTTTAAGGGTTGTCGAAGTTTTGTAAAATCCCTAAAAACCTCAAAAAAAAGTCAAGGCGTCCTAAATTTGTACTTTTTTTGAAGAACACTCCACGAGGAATCGAATGAGCCCCTCCCCAGGTCCGTAGGTCAAACTATTCGATCTATGGCCCGATTTATGGTGCCAACATTCGCGTTATTTTGGTTTATTATTGTTTTTGTGTTGATGATAAGTAACCTAGTGACGTAGTGATAGTGATGTAGTAATGTGGATACTGGAGTGAACTCCTAAAAGGCTTTGTAGCCGATACACGGATTGAAGCATTCTGATAACCATAAAAAACGCTGCAAATTCTTTCACTGGGGTTTATTATTCAATTGGCTTGCGTTCATGATTTGAATTTATACTAAGCTTTGGAGTGTGCATGTTTCACAGGAAATAGAGCGATTATTGAATTTCAGGAGGCACACAAATATGATCAACTGATCAATCCAAATGGGTATTTTGGTTGAGAACAGATTTACGTGCTCTACGCATATCTCATGAAATTCAATAATCGTTTTTCATAATTATGATTTTCCTAGATTCAGTCTTCATTAACGGCCAGTAATGAAGAAAATAAAAATATGTTTGGCCAGTAAAATTATGTTTGTTCAACCATTAACGTGCCGTACTGTTAATCATTGAAAGAGTTTAATGACATTCATCATTAATTTTTCATGAATTGCATCGTAGTTGAAAGGGCCCCACAGGTAGTTGAAAGTGCCCTAGCTGATGGTCACCTTCAACCAAAAAACTATTTTCAAGAAAACATTTTATTCTGCTTTCGGTTAAGTGGATAAAACAAATTTGGCCAAGGCGATTCATAGCTAGATATTTAAGCTTTCCGGTGGAGAATAACGAATATTTAAAAAGTGGAAGTTCTAATTAGGCTCTATTTACGCTCAAAACTGGTGGAACCTACCCCACTCTCCCCTACTTCCGATGATTATGAAATTAAAATACCTAACGACTGAATCTAGCTACTTGCGTATCTCTGGAGAAAGATATTCGATTTGTGAAGAAATATTGTAAACTAAATCGTCGAGGTTGCTCATTGAGTTTATGTGTTGATGTAGACAATCATTTTTACAATATACCCAACTGTTAATATTGTTGAATATTCGATTAATCGGATCTCCCAAAGAACACCTAAATCGACCGATTCTTGGCAAAAGCTGAGGGTGACGTTCTTAATCCATCATCTGATTATCTTGTCCTCCGATCCGAATCCCTTCGTAAACAAACATTCGGGGTTTTCTTCGATCCGACGGAGCGAAGGCGTCCGCCTATAGGTCACCACCGATTCCACAAGTGGTACTTCACTCTCGTATCGTCAAAATGTTCGACGACCTCAGCTCGGAGCGGGTTAAGTGTTGTCACATTATCATAATTGTGTGTCCCGTCTGTTCAAGTGAGCCGCTCCGGCCAAGATCATACGATTAGTGAATCGAGTTGCACTACCCTTCTAGTGAAATCGAATGCAGAAATACAGTATTTTACCATCTAATTCAACCAAGTATCAACGTTAAGTATGAGGTGTTTCAGTCGGCTACTCGTTCAGTGCTTTGTTACAATGCACAGGTTTGGGGTTACCAGCAGTATGATGTGGTAGAGCGCGTGTTCAAGTTTTTTGTCAAGAGACTCTTTCACTTGCCTCGAAGTACTCCTGACTACGTCATCTACTTGGAAACAGCGGTGGAGCCTATATTCTTTTTTACCCTAGGCCTGCACGTCAAGTATTTGCTGAAGGTTTTGGCGATGCCGGACGGAAGGTATCCACAAGTGGTGGCTGCAGAGATAGTACGGCAGAACTTGTATTGGTTCAGGAGTCTCAGGAGATTATGCGAACAGCATGGATGCTCTCTTGGTGACGACTTTGAGGACCGCGGTAGATGGAAGTGCCAATTGGAAGTGCTGCAGGAGAGGGTGAGGGCCAGATGGAAGGAGACAATCAGGTCAAGAGCACTGGGATCGACTGATCGAATCTACAGACATCTGGACTTGGATGTGCAATGCATAAAGTTGACGGCGAAGGAGCAGAGAGCTTCAATGTTTGTTCTGCGATGGATCTGCAGAATTCGGGGCGACTTGTTGAAGTTAAATGCACGGCCCCATAGGCAGGATGAAGAGGACAATTTTAGTGAAACGTGTTCACTTTGCAACTTGTGCGTGCCGGAGGATATTAAGCATTTCTTGGCGATATGCCCTGTACTCTCGGAATTTAGGAGGGCTAATTTCGGCTCGGCAACGCTTTCTCAGGATGCTCTGATGAAAGTGATGAATGGGGAGAACTGGTTGGCTATGGCAAGATATTGTCAAGCTGCTTGGGGATATAGGGAAGAGCTCATCCACCACTTTAATTGGGACTGAAATAAAATAAAATAATGAATGAATTATGTATTAATGTATTATTATTGTATGAATGTTAAGCACCTAATTAAGTTTATCACCAAATCGAGAATAAGCGCGCACTCTGACAGACGGGCATAAAGCCCATTGTCACAATCATGTTTATATTTATTATATGTCCAATCTTTGTTAAAATAAATGCATGTCTCTCTCTCTCTCTCTCTCTCTCTTTACCATCTAATTCAACCTTTTTGGTCATTCAATACAAATATTTCTCATTGAATACAACTTTTCTCTTAGCAGTACAAACTTCCTCATACACAATTCAATCTTTTTCACGTTAACTACAACTTTTTTCAGAAGAGTGTACTGGTTAATGGGTAGCAAATCCCAACTTTCATTGCATAATAAAGTGCTTATTTACAAGCAAATTCTCAAACCTATTTGGACTTAAGGAATTCAGCTCTGGGGTTGTGCCAAGAAGTCAAATATTAAGATGATACAAACTTCCCAGAACAAGATACTAAGAAGTATGATGAATGCACCATGGTATATGCGTAACGACGATATTCACAAAGATTTGAGAATGGAAACCGTTCAAGAAACTGTACAAAAATTTGCAAAGAAACACGAAAAACGACTTCACGAACATGAGAACCTGGAGATGCTCCACGTTTTGGACAACGGAGGAGAACTTCGGCGTCTCAACCGAAACAAACCGTCGGATCTCGTATCGTAGTGCTGGAGCGATATTAGTGCACATAAGAACATTATGTGAGTGTTTAGCAGTGGTGTCATGGCAATTTTTGCAGTGGCGGAACGGTGCACCTAGTCCAAAACTGAAGTGCAGGTCAATTCAGTATTGTTCATGCTGGAATTGCCCAATTTAGCGTATTTTCAAAACAACATTGTTTTGTTTTAATTTTAAACAACATTTAATTGTTTTGAAATTTTTTCAATTAATACTTTTGTCCAAAACCAGTGCCGGAACGGCGTTCCGCCGCGTTCCGGCACCATGACACCCCTGGTGTTTAGTATATGATATCAATAGGGTATGACTCGCTGGAGAACTACCCTTCAAAGTGAACTTTTAATTTTATGAAAGAAAATACTGATAAATGAATGTATTTTGTGAATGTTATTCAGTCGCAGTAATAAAATTCACGAAAAAAACTACAACTTTTAGCGAATTTTCCTAGAAAATTAAACTATTGCAATGACACTAAAAATGTATAAATAAAGTACGACCAGGGCCCAAGACACCTATTTCAAGCTCAATCACTAAAACCGCTTTTAGCGGGCTTTCGAAAATCGACTTTCTTCGTGCTTAATGCGATTTGGCCCATAGTGCTGTATACCTATGCATTAGAAGTTTCTTTTGAATTCTGAAACAGGGGCCTACACGTGTAGGTCAAACCTACGGAACTTTGCAGCCGTTCAAATAGAACAAGATTCAGAAGATGTGAGAAAAGATAGCAAGGCCGGGTGAGGCAGTTCGTGGTTACGTAGCTGACTTGATGGTAACGACGTACAAATTGTCTAACCCATTTGAACGCGAGAGCTCGAGGGAAAACTACTGGATATTTTCCTCTCGAAGGAGAAAATATTTGGCCGTTACCTGCAGACTTTCTCGGAACAAAACTTTTCCTTTTACCGAGCAGGTATTTTTAGTTTATTTATATATTTGAATATCGAATAGAAAAAACACTGCACATTATTACACAAAGATCTTCATACCATGTAATTGCCTCCCAGATGGTCCGAAGTTGGTAGAATGACTTTGTCGTAATATAGCAGTGAGAAAACATTGTAGTATTCTTTCTGTACCAAAGAAAAGCCGATCTCAAAATGCCTACAATGGTTTTATTGGTACATCGACACAGACGGAGAAATCCATGAATATAAAAACTGAAATTTAACTAAATAAAATAAAACACCTAATACCTTGACTTGCTCACGAATGTATAATAAAAGTTCATTCATGAATATAACTGTCATGAAGGACTGTCATTCATTCATGAATATAAAAACGCTGCAAATTCTTTCACTGGGGTTTATTATTCAATCGGCTTGCGTTCATGATTTGAATTTCTACTAAGCTTTGGAGTGTGCGTGTTTCACAGGTGATAGAGCGATTATTGAATTTCAGGAGGCACACAAATATGATCAACTGATCAATCCAAATAGGTATTTTGGTTGAGAACAGATTTACGTGCTCTATGCATATCTCCTGAAATTCAATAATCGCTCCATCACCTGTGAAACACGCACACTCCAAAGCTTAGTATAAATTCACATCATGAACGCAAGCCAATTGAATAATAAACCCCAGTGAAAGAATTTGCAGCGTTTTTTATGGTTATCAGAATGCTTCAACCTGTGTATCGGCTACAAAGCCTTTTAGGAGTTCACTCCAGTATCCACATTACTACATCACTACGTCACTTGGTTACTGATATCAACACAAAAACAATAATAAACCAAAATAACGCGAATGTTGGCACCATAAATCGCGCCATATATCGGGAATGGTTTGACCTACGGACCTGAGGAGGGGCTCATTCGATTCCTCATGGAAAGTTCTTCAAAAAAAGTCTAAATTTAGGCCGCCTTGACTTTTTTTTTGAGATTTTTAGGGATTTTACAAAACTTTGACAACCCTTAAAGGACACTTTAAATTAAGTGAGAGAGCTTGAGGCAGGTGGGGGGACACTGGACGCTCGCTTCCTTTCCGTGGACCCGACATCACCGAAGCCTTGGGGTCAACCTCATCGCACCTACTTTGTGAAGAACTTGAGACACGGAGATCTCTCGTGAAAGGGAGTGTTGAAGTGTTGATTTACAACTCCTTGTAACTATGTTTAAATCATCATTTGAAAATCGTTTCCCAAATGACAAATGTCACATCTCCTAATAATCCACATTTATTCTCGTGCTATTTGTACTTCCGTGTAATAGATATAGTTTATCGTATTTTGCGTGTTTCCACGTTCTCTGCGTACTGCACACCTAATATCATCGTATAAGGTCGGGTGGAGTTTATCACAACTCGACGCTCCTGGTCTTCGCCCGTAACATCGTCCTAATCCGCTTTCCTGGTTCAAGGAGCTCAAGGAATAACGAAGACTCAAAGAGTTCGACACAGAGCTTTTAGGATGAGAGCGAGGTTGAAAGTTGAACCGATAGAACAGTAACGAAGTTAGATAAACCGTTGCCAACGTCACTTGGCGTCAGAGTCGGAATTACTGTTTACTACGAGCCCCTCACGAATGTGCTACAGGGGCATTTCCCTCTCTGTAACCACAGTTGGCAATGTTCCAACACTCGTGTTTCGGTTTCCTCGCTGACTCATTTTTAGGTTTGAATGATGACAAAGTGTTCAGCTCGTAAAAGTTCCCCGGTGCCATACAGCTTTTTTTATGATTAACAGAATTTTCTATTTTCGCGTTTCATGTACACAGTCCATGGCCAGAGACCTTGTCCAGGTAGAGAAAGCGTTTCTCGTTCGTACCGACCTGGTTACTCTGTCGTAGGGATTCCCCACCAAGAGCACCCCCATTTTTTTTCATATTAAACCTCACTAAAACCTCACCTTCCTTTGCCCACGATGGAACCCTGCCAGGAACTGTTTAACACATTACCTCAAGCACTGTCCTTGAGAGATCCTTTCAGTATTCTCAGTCCACATACTGTCCTTTCTGTCTCTGATATTTTGGTTTATTATTCTCAATGAGGAGCCTTGGTGATTGACCACGAAAACAATTTTTAATCCCCTTCAAAAGTTGTTGGTTTATATTGGAATATGAAAATACTTCTTCTATGTTCATAACATTACGTCACACGTATACTTCGAGAGACTGCTACATGTCTGCCGTGACCTCAGTACTTATAGTTACTCCGCCAATGTGTTTTATCATTTTCTATTTTCCTTTGTAAAATTTTCATTCCTAATAAAACACTTAATAACCTTATCTTAGTAACCTCAAAAAGCAGCTAATGTCAAAATTTGACATGCGTGATCTTGGAGATCTACGTCACTGTCTTGGAATTTCATTCACCAGGAAAGATGGAAAAATATATGCCTCCCAATCAAGATATATTGATGAAATCCTTGAAAGATTCAACATGACAATCTGCAACCCTGTGAGAACACCAATAGCTCCAGGATACAAAGTCGAAAAAGTCCAGGAAAATGTTACCTATCCTTACCAACAACTTATTGGTGCTCTCATGTAGCCGTAGCCACAAGACCTGACATTAGCTTCGCGGTTAGTTTTCTGAGGCAATACAACAATGGCATGGCAAGGCACATTGGCTTGCGGCTAAGAGAGTTCTGAGATACCTTAAGGGTACCAAAAACTTGGCTCTGACGTTTTCAAAAACTGGAAAGGCACTCTTTGGTTGCGCTGATGCAGGTTGGGGATCTGCTGAAGATAAAAAATCATATAACGGCTACTGTTTTAAATATGCTGGCACCCTCTAAGCTGGGAAGTTCGCAAGCAGGGAGTTCACCCAGGTCCCTGCTATAACTGCTCTTTATGTTTCTCTAGTTGCCCCTATAATGGAATTCGCTTCTGTGATTTGGAGCCCATTCTACAAGTGCCCCACTAACCAGCTGGAAAGAGTTCATCGGCGTTTCCTCCGTTACGTGGCATTCAAGCTTCATATGCCAATGGACTTCTTAAGCTATGAGGCTATTGACAGGCAGTGCGGAACTGTACCCCCTCTAGTCAGAAGATACCAATCCGACATTTCATTTTTATACAATATCGTGAATAATCGAGTCGATTCTCCCCATCTTCTGGAAATGGTAAATTTCTTGGTGCCTCGTCCCGCCTCACGATCGAGCAATCTATTTTGGACATCCTTCTCGCCGACAAACTACATGTACCACCGCCCTCTGTCTAGACTGCCACGTGAGGCCAACTGCTTGCTAAATGAATACCCAGAAATTGATTTCTTCAGCACCTCATTGCCCTCTCTCCGCCTGAAGGTGAAGCAATTATGCGAAATTGTGCCCAACGTTAGACTATAAACAGTGAATTGTTCTTTTTTTTTTCTTCTTTTTTCCATTTCCCACAAATTTTTAAACCAAGTTAAGTGAATTTGATTTCTTTTTTCCCCGCCGCGGTGATTTATTCATGTATTGTGATATATATAATGTATTGGGCTTGCCTGTTTTATTGAAATAAATAGATAAAAGCAGCGCACTGTGGCCATCTCAACCCAAGAAGCAGAGTACATGTCTCTCACTGAAGCCGCTAAGGAGGCCAGGCACCTGCGTCAACTGATTTCACACATGGGCACTCCTCACAGGACTATCCAAATCTTCAACGATAATACCACTAGCAAGAGCTAACCAAAAATCCTATCATAAGCTCACCTTCAAAACATATGAGCGGATTTTGAATTCGGAAAACAAACATTTTTTTTTGCTCTCGAAAGTGAACACAAGGCTTCCGCTGCTTCGCAGACTCGGAAACAAAAAGCTAAAAATTGAATAAATCCAAAATCTTAGTTGGAATATTATTTACAACAATTTTTTTTCTCGCGATAACGTCTATAACTATAGTTTCTTGCACGCAAAAGTGCTCAAAATTACAATTCGATCCAATATAAATATAATTCGAGAATTTTGGAAAATGCTCTCATAGTGCATAAAACGTCGGTTGTTGGTTTATTATTCAATAATAAACCATTGTAATCGCTCTTGAAAAAAAAATCTAACCCCCCTGAAAATTTCATGGTTTACGTTTCAAAGGGTGTAGAATCCGAATCTGCAATAACAAATTTTCCGTCCGTCCGCCGTACGCAAGATTTTTTCCAAACGGCTGGAGCAAAAGAGCTGACATTTTCAGGAAAAATCCATGTTGATCCGACAATCCCCCAATTCTTGAGCCAGCTCTCTCACTTAATTTAAAGTGCCCTTTAAGGGTTGTCGAAATTTTGTAAAATCTCTAAAAACCTCAATCAACCTCCTCAAATCTCAAAAACCGAAACCAAAAAACCTCAATCTCAAAAAGTCGAAGCGGCCTAAATTTGTACTCTTTTTGAAGAACACTCCACGAGGAATCGAATGAGCCCCTCCCGAGGTCCGTAGGTCAAACCATTCCCGATTTCTGGTGACAACAATTTAAAGTGCCCTTTAAGGGTTGTCGAAATTTTGTAAAATCTCTAAAAACCTCAATCAACCTCCTCAAATCTCAAAAACCGAAACCAAAAAACCTCAATCTCAAAAAGTCGAAGCGGCCTAAATTTGTACTCTTTTTGAAGAACACTCCACGAGGAATCGAATGAGCCCCTCCCGAGGTCCGTAGGTCAAACCATTCCCGATTTCTGGTGACAACATTCGCGTTATTTGGGTTTATTATTTATTTTGTGTTGATATCAGTAACCTAGTGATGTGGTAATGTGGATACTGGAGTGAACTCCTAAAAGGCTTTGTAGCCGATACACGGGTTGATACATTCTGATAATTTTCAGGAAAAATCAGAAAATCTGACATTTTCAGGAAAACGCTGCAAATTCTGAGGTCTATTATTCAATTGGCTTGCGTTCATAGGTACTTTTTTTTCTGCGTTACATTTCCTATAAGAGCCCCAAGGATTTTCTTTTTTTTCTGTGAACTGTTAATTATAAATATTATACATAAAACTTGGTTTCTTTTGTTAAGCGACCCGGGAATGTTTTTCTCTTGAATCGTTCGATATAACAAGCTTATGTTCGGCATATTTAAGAGTATTTACAATATTTTAATGATGTTAGCAATAAGAACAAGCTACGTGTCACACCTGACTCTTTCGACGTTTTTTCTCAGTTGAGTTGAATGATGAATCGATTCGATTGTTTATGCTTCTATTAATGAGAAGTTATTTTTTCATGAATCAACTCGTATTGAACAGAAAATGACGAGGAATCGGAACCCGCGAGGAAGGAAGTTTCCAGAAATATCGATAAACGCCTCGCACGTGTTGGGGCGATAGGTACTGTAGGCGCAACATTCCTTATGAACGGAACCCCATCGATTACTATCACGGCTTGACAGTTTCGTCGAACACATGAAAAAAGGAATTAAAGCTCTCTTTGCGATAATGTCACTTTTTATCTTGGCGAACGTGCGAGTTTTTAGCCGGGCCCAGGACAGAGAAGGTTCGATAAGATCTCTCTTTATTTCAACTCGAAAGTCGAAATCGATTCGAAATGCGGAAATGTTTCCCAAAAAACGCTGCAAATTCTTTCATTGGGGTTTATTATTCAATTGGGTTGCGTTCATGATTTAAATTTATACTAAGCTTTGAAGTGCGTGTTTCACAGGTGATAGAGCGATTATTGAATTTCAGGAGATATGAATATGATCACGTAAATCTGTTCCTCAGATTTACGTGCTCTATGCATAATACCTATTTGGATTGAAATTCAAATCATGGCAAGCCAATTGAATAATAAACCCCATATTTGCAGCGTTTCATGCATATCAGAATGCTTCAACCCGTGTATCGGCTACAAAGCCTCTTAGGAGTTCACTCCATATACTACATCGCTACATCACTAGGTTACTGATATCAAAACAAAAACAATTATAAACCAAAATAACGCAAATGTTGGCACCATAAATCGGGAATATTCTGACCTACGGACCTGGGGAGGGGCTCATTCGATTCCTCGTGGAAAGTTCTTCAAAAAGAGTACAAATTAAGACCGCCTTGATTTTTTTTTTTGAGGTTTTTACAAAACTTGACAACCCTTAAAGGGCACTTTAAATTAAGTGAGAGAGCTGGCTCAAGAATTGGGGCGTCGTCGGACCAACATGGATTTTTCTTGAAAATTTCAGCTTTTTTGCTTCAGCCGTTTGCGAGAAATCGTGCGTACGGCGGACGGACGGAAAAATTTTTATTGCAGATTCGGATTCTACACCCTTTGAAACGTAAACCATGAAATTTTCAGGGGGGGGGGGGGGGGCGTTAGATTTTTTTTTTTTCAAGAGCGATTACAATGGTTTATTATTGAATAATAAACCAAAATATCGTATAAATGTTCATCATCTTAAGTAGAAGGAAGAAATTTAGCTCGGAGCGTAATCTTCTGATCATGATACGATGACGAAATTCAACTATTCCCTGTTTAGAATGCTGCAAATTATTTCACAAAGGTTAATTAATTTTGAAAATCCAAAATTACCAGTAAATGACTCCTCACTTGCCTATTAAGAGTTCTGAGCTAGACCGCTTGGCTGGCGGTAGCTCAAGTATTTTCATCTTGATTGCAATTACAGAGCAGGGAGCGATCGAGTTCAGATAATGTATCACCGATTACGTCTAATGTACATAGGTGATTTGCGTAGATGAGTTGTGCGATACAGAGATAACAAACCGTTGTGTAATAATTTGCACCTCTTTTTTCTCCTAAAGATGAACTACTGAACCTTTGTAATATAGGATTGAGATAAAAACTTTGTTCTTTGGCCAAAATTCAGCATTCAAATGGAAAATTGAGTTCGTTGGACAGCACTTTTTTCTTGTAGATTCGACAAATTTCAAAAAATTTACCGTACAATCACTAAAAAGTGACAGAAAAATCGCTAAAAATCGACGAATTTGTCATTTATACCAATACTACTCACGGAAAGTCAAATGATCCAGGACATTTAAACATTTATGCACAAAATTGTGCTTGAATTTTTATTAGAATCATCTGAAAATCGATAGGAACACTTGAAAAAGTTGTAAAAATTCACTTATTGATTTGCTCGCAGGAATATTACTTAGCAAAAGTTCATTTGTTGAAAAAATTATGATTATCAGACAATAATTTAGGTAATTTAGGAAAATTCGCTCTTACGATCATGCTGCATGACCCCAACTTTTAACCCCACCCCACACTTGAAGATATACAGCTTTTCCCAGTCAAATTAATACTTTTTCCAACCGAATTAATACTTTCCCTACCAAATTGATCCTAAAAAATTAAGGGAATAGAACGCCGCAAAGCTTGCAATCCAACGAATAATGAATGTAGGTATTTATTATTTTATAATACAAATTATTGGCAGAAAAAATATTGGTAGTTTATCATCCGGCTGAGTACGCTTTTGCCAAAATTAAGACAGCATTTAGAGGATATCTCTCTCAGGCTAGCCGAGATCAAGCCCTAGGAGAAACAGTTTCAAGAGCCGTAGGTACATTGTCCCCCACAGATTGTTCATATTTCGTGTTAGAAGTTTTGCTCAAACTACCCGCAGCTGTGGCTGGGCAACCCCTTCACTGAATATTATGTTTATGTAATTAATATACCTACACTAGAAATAAACTTCAACTAAGATGATAAACTACCAATATTTTGTCTGCCAATAATTTGTATTATAACATAATATGTACATTCATTATTCCTTGGATTGCAAGCTCTGCGTTGTTCAATTTCCTCAATTTTTTAAGATCAATTTGGTTGGGAAAGTATTGATTTGGTTGGGAAAAGTATTAATTTGACTAGGAAAAGTATTAATTTGATTGGTAAAAGTATTAATTTGATTTGGAAAAGTATTAATTTGGTTGGGAAAAGTATTAATTTGACTGGGAAAAGCTGTAGAAGACCACTTTATTAACAGATGAATAAATAATTTTTGAACAATCTGAACTCGGGAGTTATTGGTGAGGCCACTTTTTGATCCTATTCCGAGCAAATTTAATGAATAAAAGAGATCCATATAATTTTTGGATTATAATTCACAGTCATCCATGCTTTATGATCGCACCTTGTAACCCTTCCCCCTCCCTATTTAAGATATGTGAAAGACACATTTATTAATGTACGAATAAATAATTTTTGAACAATCTGGACTCGGGAGTTATAGGTTAGGGGGCCCCCCTCGGAGCCAATAAATTACCAATGCTAATCCCGTTCATGGCCGCCCGAATCAACGATTGTCTTCATCCTTTCGCGACGTCGAGACGTCACCCTCATTCCTCGTTAGCCACCGAAGGACGTCACGCCGCCATTTGCCAACGAGCGTTCACTGAACGTGACAGGATCGTGTTGACGTGATTCATTAAGCAGCTGAGTTCATTAAGTTTGGAAGAATGTCGTTCTGCGGATCCTACAGCCAGGAAAGCCCGTTTCCTGTAGCCTTCCAGTCAATAGAGCACTTTGTAGATGTTGACAGAAATACCAGAAATGCGAAAATACATCTTGAGATAGTTCTTCCCATGTACACTCAGAAATACACGTTGGCATCCAACTGAAGTTCAACAAGATAAAATAAACGCAGCCTCTGGTACAGTATTAAAACGTGGCATCTCGGTCAATTTTAAAAAGTGAAATTGAAGGGCTGAAATTTCAAACATCGGAATATTGAAAACTTCCGAATCAACTCTATTATTCTAATGTCCGTAATTGATGAACGTGCCTTCAAAGAATCGATTGAGCACATCTAGATCTATCAAGTTCTATTTGGAGAGCTAGAACTTTGCCCGAAAAAATAACGTAAACATGAATGTCAGTATACATAGTAAAACGCTGCAAATTCTTTCACTGGGGTTTATTATTCAATTGGCTTAAGTTCATGATTTGAATTTCTACTAAGCTTTAGAGTGTGCGTGTTTCACATGTGATAGAGCGATTATTGAATTTCAGGAGATATGCATATAGCACGTAAATCTGTTCTCAACCAAAATACCTATTTGGATTGATCAGTTGATCATATTTGTGTGCCTCCTGAAATTCAATAATCGCTCTATCACCTGTGAAACACGCACACTCCAAAGCTTAGTAGAAATTCAAATCATGAACGCAAGCCAGTTGAATAATAAACCCTAGTGAAAGAATTTACAGCGTTTTTTTAATGGTTATTAGAATACTTCAACCCGTGTATCGGCTATAAACAGTTTTAGGAGTTCATCACTAGGTTACTGCAGTCAAAACAAAAACAATAATAAACCAAAATAACGCAGATGTTGGCACCATAAATCGGGCCATTCATCGGGAATGGTTAGAGCTACGGACCTGGGGAGGGGCTCATTCGATCCCTCATGGAAAGTTCTTCAAAAAAGTCCAAATTTAGGCCGCTTTGACTATTTTTGAGGTTTTAAGGGATTTTACAAAACTTCGACAACCCTTAAAGGACACTTTAAATTAAATGAGAGAGCTGGCTAAAGAATTGGGGCGTTGTCGGACCAATATTGATTTTTTCTGAAAATTTGAGATATTTTGCTCCAGCCGTTTGGGAGAAATCGTGCGCACGGACGGAAAAATTTGTATTGCAAATTCGGATTTTGTACCCTTCGAAACGTAAACCATGAAATTTTCAGGGGGGGTTAGAATTTTTTTTTTTCAAGAGCGATTACAATGGTTCATTATTGAATAATTAACCAATATCATCGAATAATAAACCAAAATCGATATTTTCACATTTGTAGACATAATTGGTGCGGAATTATGTTTCAAGAGTTCCTTTGGAAGTGGAGTGTTTCAGGTTTCACGTATCATAACAGTGGTACAAGAGAAGCGTTGGCAGGTATTTTATTTTTGCTAACTGAATTTCAGTTGTTCTACGTCGTGTCCGTACATAATTACATTCAGCTGAAATTTGAATGGTATTTTCTGTGGTACATCTGAAACCTGAAGAGGTCACTCCGGTTCATCTGAGAAAGCCCAAAGGCTATTTTCTGTCTTGATCAATCTAGAAAGCTGCAATTTTGATCGGTAGCATGACGATTTGAGCTAAATCGAGGTGTTTCTAACGTAACGAATATGGAATACCCATGATATGGCGAGCTATAAGCATCGTGACCTGTAAGTTTTGATATCAGCTTCTGTTTCGTACAAAGAAGGACTAGCAAAGGTTCATGGAGTGATATTTAAGAGGAAGTCATACATCTGTCCTTGGATCATTATTCAGCTGAAGGCCCTTATAGCTAATTTCGTTCTGACGTGTTTTACGTCAAATGCTCCTCGTTACATCATCTTGAGCGGACAAGACAAGGTATAGAGCGTCGAGTCAGAGTTTAGACAATGCCCCACTGACTACGACTAATATACATAGATCAGTGATTAATAACGAAAAAATAAACGCCTGTTTAATGATTTGCAGCGTTTCATATTTCTTATTTGCTCATTAGATGTTACACGTTTGAGCCTCATAACTAAGGACTCTTTTCGTTTCTCGTTGGTTTACACGTTGTCAAGTGGTTTTATAAACCGTTGACGTCTAACTAGACTAGCCAATCAGTGCTATTCCACTATCAACAGATTCCTAATTACAATTAAACGCATCATACTGCAGCCCATTTGGGAGAGAGTCCCTTCGAAGAAATCTGTAGCATTTCAATATTGAGTGTCGCTATATTACTGGCCGATCTTAATAATATTAAACCTTTCTACTTCAATGGCAAAACATCGAAAGTAAAAATTTGTTTACCAAGGATTGTTTCTCATTCAAAATTATACAACTTTAATTTTAATAATCTTTAGAAAACAGTTCAACACACTGTTCGGATTTCCAACGGGGCGTCACATATAAGAGTGTTGCAGGCCCGTTCCTATGTGTCCCGTATACAAATGATTTCCCATCAATAGAATCAAACAGCAAAGAGGACGCCTTATTTTGCAGTCGACGAAAGTAAAAATGAGTCCATTACCGAATTGAATCGGTTACTATCCCCCTTACAAGAGTGGGCAGCGAAATGAAGGATAAAAATAAACGAAAGAAAGTCGGTGCACGCCGATTTCACCATCTACTAAAATAATCGGCTATATTCACACTAATCTCAAGGGAAAAGTGATTCCCAATGCTAACGAAATCAGATACGTATGTCTGACGAATGAAGTCAACCTCAGATGGAATGCTCATGTCAATAAAAAGAAGTAAGAATTCTTTCTTAAACTCAGAAAAATGATTTGGCTGATGGGGAGGAAGTGGAAGCTGTCAATCCAGTATAAGCTCTTCAACCAAATCCTTACGCCAGTTTGGTATAAGGAAGCTCAACTGTGGGGCTGCACGGCTCAATCAAACCGATACGTAATCCAAAGATTCCGAAACACTGTGATGAGAAATATTGACAAAGCATCTTGATACTTTCCATCTCCGATCGAAACACAGAAGATGCTACGGAGCTTCGAGGATGAGACACCATCGGCTAAGATCTCACGCCAAATGAGAAGCTGTGATGTGGCCTGGAGAATAAAACGAACCAAACCACTTGACCTAGCTTACTTGAAGTAGTGAAGTGAAAATATTTTCGTTCCCAACAAAGCTCTGTGATGTATCTTAGTTTTGAATATTTATCCATATCTGCAAGATAATATATTTAATAGTTGTACTTGGTGCAATAGAGAACTTTTAAATAATATTAAAACTCGTCGCTGAGAATTTTCCAAGTCAATTGAGAATTTTCCAAACCAAATTTCCAAACCAATTTGAGAATTTTAAACTGCAATTTGAAATTTTCCAAACCAATTTGGGATTTTTTTCCAAACCAATTTGAGCACATTTTCCAAATCTTTTCCAAACAATTTGAGTAATTTCATTGAAAAACGTTTATTAACTAAAAGCTTTTCCAATTACCGAATTGACAATTTTTTAAGGCAATCCAAGACATTTATTGAAAACAAAATTAGTGCAAGCATAAATGAAAGAATAACTTTTGAACAAATTAACATTGAAATGAAAAAAAATTTCATTAAAAGTGGCCTCGATTTTTTCTGTTCTTAACAAGAGCGTAATTTTTATAAAATTCTTCGTTCATTTTGTCTTCATGAATTTCAATGTTTATTTGTTCATAAAGTGCTATTCTTTCATTTTCTTCACTAATTTTGTTTTCAACAAAAGTCTTGGATTGCCTTAAAAAATTGTAAATTCGGTTTGGAAAATCCTTATTAGTAGTGAAAGTTTCTTAGATTGGAAAATTCTCAAATTGATTTGGAAACATTCTCAAATTGACAATCTCAAATTGATTTGGAAAATTTCATCAAATTGATTTGGAAAATTCTCAAATTGAATTGGAAAAATCTCAATTTGAATGGAAAATTCTCAATTCGAACAAATTCTCAATTTTGAAAAGCTATATTAA
This sequence comes from Creontiades dilutus, assembly GCA_031894815.1. Taxonomy (NCBI): domain Eukaryota; kingdom Metazoa; phylum Arthropoda; class Insecta; order Hemiptera; family Miridae; genus Creontiades; species Creontiades dilutus. Next base: position 110,408 of record JAVIWC010000333.1, read on the forward strand.
AACTCGTCGCTGAGCGCTGCTTACTGCTTACTGCATAGAGCCTGCGGCTGAAATTCAAAAAACAGGAACATGCTTAAGCCGCGCTTTTCTTCAGTTTGCTCTAATTTGGACCGCTATCTTAAGCATTCCGGTTTTCCGCATTCAGTAACTCGGAATGTACGAGTTTTGATAGTCCAAATTCCAAATAGTTCATGGATCGATCGATAAACGTTAACCTCGTTCGGGGATCCTTCCATAAACAATGTGGGTTGATCGATTAACTTTAATTGTAGGCAGGAGGTAGATTGATAATGACTGCGAACGACAGGGGAGTGGGGAAGGAGCATTTTCAAGGCTCCAGACTTAGCAAATACGGGTTCCAGTACCAGGAGCGACCAGGAGCTAAGACCGCTTAGCTCCTAGTCGCTCCTGGCGCCCTGTTACGTGTGACGCTTCCGCGTTATCCTCCGTGAAATTTTTCGGTTAGTTGGTCCAAGGCTGAAGCATCTTCCATGCTAAAAACTTTCCACATTTTGTCCTCAATGTAATCACCTGGTACCTTGGTAAACTTGAATAACCACAATAATGAACCCAATACTTGAAGGTGCATGAAAACTCGGAGAGCAGGAGGATCAAGGAATTTGGACCGCTATCTTAAGCTTTCCGGTTTTCCGCATTCAGTAACTCGGAATGTACGAGTTTTGATAGCCCAAATTCCAAATGGTTCATGGATCGATCGATAAACGTTAATCTCGTTCGGGGATCGTTCCATAAACAATGTGGTTTGACTATCGATCGATTAACTTTAATTGTGGGCAGGAGGTAGATTGATAATGACTGAGAACGATAGGGGACTGGGGAAGGAGCACAGACTTGGCTAATATGGGTTTCAGTACCAGGAGCGACCAGGAGCTAAGACCGCTTAGCTCCTAGTCGCTCCTGGCGCCCTGTTACGTGTTACCCTCCTGCGTCACCCATCCACCGTGAAATTTTTCGGCTAGTTAGTCCAAGGCTGAAGCATGTTCCATGCTAAAAACTTTCCACATTTTATCCTCAATGTAATCACCTGGTACCTTGGTAAACTTGAATAACCATAATAACTGAACCCAATACTTGAAGGTGCATGAAAAGTAGAAAGCAAAAGAGGATCAAGGATGAGAGAGGAAAGGAAATGGAAGTTGAGGATAGGTGGCAATCTCCTATTCACTGCCTCTGTCCCTCCCGCACGGAAATCCGGATGGTCCGCCCGTATTAATTTCGTGTCCCGGAAACACTGGGACAGTCCATTCGACTTGGAGGTGCCTTTTATCAACCGTTACGCTATTCATCTCCCCACGTCCAGGTTCCTGCCCTTGCTCAGTTCGCGGGGGGCTTATTTGGGTCAGCAGTCGGCCCGTGCCCTCACAAACTTTTCACCGCTCCCCTGACAATCTGCATCGCGAAAGTTTGCTCTGACCTCTCCGGCAGTATGAAACGTCAAATATCTGGTCGAAAATGATGGTGCTACATTCAAACTGATATGCACTACAAGTACCTAATATGGATGTACGGAGCAATCATACATGGTATTATGTGGCGATTGGTTTGGTTCGAAATCGAAATCCGTAGATAATTATAATTAATTGCAGGATTGCTAAAGTTTTTATTTGCTGACTCATCACCTGTTTTGTTTTATTTTAGTTATTGAGATAGTGATTTTTAAATAGTTAAATTAATAGGTAAAATTAAATTAAATAGTTCAATAGATACATTTAAAAAAAAATCCTAAAATCCCAAAATGGATTGATCAGTTGATTGTATTTATGTGTTTCCTGAAATTCAATAATTGCTCTATCACCTGTGAAACACGCACACTCCAAAGCTTAGTAGAAATTCAAATCATGAATCATTGAATGATAAACCCCGTGAAAGAATTTGCAGCGTTTTTTTTTTTTTTTCAAGAGCGATTACAATGGAAAAATATTTTATTTGAAAATTTTAAATTTCGTAACACGGAGCATGCATATCAGAATGCTTCAACCCGTGTATCGGCTATAAACCCTTTTAGGAGTTCACTCCAGTATCCACATTCACTACATCACTAGGTTACTGCGATCAAAAAAAAAAAAAAAACTCTTGTGTTTGTTTTGATCGCAGTAACCGAGTGATGTAGTGAATGTGGATGCAAATGTTGGCACCATAAATCGGGTCATACATCGGGAATGGTTTGAGCTACGGACCTGGGGAGGGGCTCATTCGATTCCTCATGGAAAGTTCTTAAAAAAAAAGTCCAAATTTATTCCGCCTTGACTTTTTTTGAGGTTTTTAGGGATTTTACAAAACTTTGACAACCCTTAAAGGGCACTTTAAACTAAGTGAGAGTGCTGGCTGAAGAATTTGGGCGTTGTCGGACCAATATTGATTTTTCCTGAAAATTTCAGATTTTTTGCTCCAGCCATTTGGGAGAAATCGGCGTACGGCGGACGGACGGAAAAATGTTTATTGCAGATTTGATTCTACAACCATGACATTTTCAGGGGGGGGGGGGGGGGGTTAAATTTTTTTTTCAAGAGCGATTACAATTGTTTATTATTGAATAATAAACCAAAATCGCCAAGTAAATTGTGACGTAAGAACGTTTTTTCCAAAGAGTTCCTTTTGAAATCGCGGTTTTCATGACAAACGTTGTATATTTGTGAAAAAATGAAGCCTAGGTGTCCAATGTTATCTCGTAAAATTCCAGTTGTTCCATTTGTAGGTTTCAACGCCCTTGTCGATAAACGACCCCTACAGGTATTTAGATATCAAATTGTACTACGCACTAAAGGACAAGTGAAGTTCTATTGCCTAAGGAAGTCATCCTGTCGACTTTAGTATATCGAAAAGTCAATTACAAGGTATGGGAACACATTGGTCAGCTGAAGCACCCTTGTGGCTAATCATTTCCCTAATCATATAATACGGAACATAATTACGTATGTAATCGTCAAGTTTGAATAATGTGACTCACTCATTTGGAAGCCAATCCAAGAAAAATAAAACTTTGTGTAATTATTTGTTGTGTTTTTCGAAAATAAGATGTGCTACTCAGTAAAATTATGTATGATATTTATCACGTACCTAATTGAATTGGCTTAATAAAATGAACTTTATGAAATACTTTTTATAGAGGTATTGAAAAATTGGCAGTGGTTTTTCAGTACGTAGTTTTAAATTGAACAAAACGAGTTTTATTTTAAAGAGACATGAGAACGAAGACAAAATAAAACTCGTTTTGTTCAATTTAAAACTACGTACTGACTTAAAACCACTGCCAATATTTTCAATACCTCTATAGGTTATGGATGCCCAGATTTCTCGAGAGAGTTAAGTAAAATAAAATTCGTCCGACACAAATTAAGTGAAAATCGTCGTTCGGAAGTGTATAAACAGATCGTGAAAGTGACTAGGTTACTCTGTCATTTGTCTCGAAAACTTGTCAGCATTTCGTGTATTGTGCAGCCAACTATCAAGGTAAGATGAGTAATGATATGACTAAAAATAATGATTTCGGAAGTAGTCTGGAGATTTTAGATGGCCCAGAAAATTTCACCCTATGGAAATTCCAATTAAAAATTACCCTAAATGCCGCGGAAGCTTACGATGCTTTACTATCAGATGAGATTCCAACTACATCAGTAGAGAAAAGAAAAGACGCCAAAGCCCAAAAGGCAATAGCTACGACTATCAGCAAGAGAAATCAGCAGATCATCATGTCTTGTGAAACTGCAGCCGCGATGTATAAAAAGTTATGCGACATGTACGAAGGGGATACAGACCGAATTAAAGAAGAATTATTAAAAGAATATTTCAATTTTCGCATGAAAACGGATTTAGCCAAGGGAATTTCTGACCTCGAAAACATCAAAGTTCGGCTTAAAAGTGTAGGTCACGAAATTTCTAATGAAAAGATGGTTCAGAGAATACTTTCTGCCCTTCCTGAATCATATCAGTATTTTATACCTTCTAAAGAAGAACGCACAGTTGCACATTTAACAACTCGTTTGATGGCCTTAGGAAGATCGAAAAATCGCGAATGTACCGAAGCAAATGATAATGTTGCTTTCAAAATAACAAAACGATTAAGTGACCTAAAATTAAATAAAAATAAGGACGAAAAACTAAAATGTTATAACTGTGATTCTACGTCACACTTCGTTCTCATGTCTCTTTAAAATAAAACTCGTTTTGTTCAATTTAAAACTACGTACTGACTTAAAACCACTGCCAATATTTTCAATACCTCTATACTTTTTGTTTTTAATTTTCACACTTTTCAACTCCAATGGAATTCAATCCTGGACAACAAGGAAAGCGTCCATAGAGTTTCGAACACCAAATTAAACAAATAAACAAAGGATTTGAGATGCAAATATCTTTGGCTTATTCGGACATTTGTGTTGGATTTTGACGAAATATTTACTGTGATTCCATGTTTTACGCTACGAAAGTTAAAATGTGACGGGGGACACCTGTTGACAATGAGCGAGGTCGATTTCAGGCTCTCGAGATGATAATCATCCGTTTTCTGCAGTTGGTTGACTTCTTGATTCCCGTGATACACGTTTGCGATGTCCACAGAATATGTTGTTTCCCTCCGGTGTGCGTCGAAATTACATACGGCATAGTGAGCATCGCCATTAGATCGGCTTATCTCGTCTTTTACGTTCTCGTGAACTACGTCGAGGCGGTTGGAGAAAGAACTTCCGCGGCGGATTCCCCGTTTTATTACTCGAACACTTGGAAATCGTCCGCAACGTTGATGTTACTCTTCGAATACGGGTGCAGGGGGTTCGCGGACGTTTTATTGATTCACGCCGCTATCAAAAATAACCGATTCTACTTGAGAGTGTGGGCGAAACTTTTCACGGTATTTTTCGTATTTTTTATTTCGTACGATATCGTTTTAATTCTCGTAATGAGTTTGTTATTCTTGGACGCTGCTGGTATCGTAATGTCGGTCATATTTATTTGCGTCAAATCCGTCACTTACGTAGTGATGTGCGCTCTGGTGAATACGCACTGGAAAGGGCTGGATGAGTCGGTAGAGGAGAACCTGGAAGAATCCACAATAGATAGCCCAACATTAGTCATCTCGTTGAAGTCAGCAACCCGCAGCCCTTCCACACAACCTAAAGACGTTGACGATACTAGACGTAAATCTAGTAAAAAGGTTGTCTTTCTTCGTAGCTTGGTAGAGAAAATGCAAACGTCTCAGACTAATGACAAATCTAGGAACGCGTCCACTGACGCGCCTTCCATAGAGCAGAGTAGTGAGCAAACTATGGTATTACAAGAGCTCCAAAGTGCAACCCCTTCCTTGAAAAACCAATCTCTCGATAAAGTAGCGGCGAGCTCTGATAAATTGACTAGGGCCAGCTCCAGCGTTGATGAAGCGGCACATGTGAACAGAAAACATTCCTACAAACGGAATAAGTGGGGATGGAGCAATCGATGGGACCTACACTAATTCAAGAGGGTCTACAGCAAAACTACCATTCTTCGCATCTGATTATATCGGTGCTTAGTCCAAACGTTGTGGATCACAGAATTTTCTTGACTGAATCAAGATGTTGATTTAGAAGCACAAGATCATCATGAGGTAAGATCTGTAACGCATGATGATATTCAAAATAATAATGCGTGCTTAGATCAATAGATCTGGATTGACAGGCATAAGTAGTAAGTAATCATTAGCTGTTTGAAGTGTAATTTCAAACGATCTCATCCATCTCCAACCATCTGATTTTGAGATGCTGAGCAAGTAACAAATAACTGGCCTATACCATTTTAGTTTTTTAGCTAATTGTCTCAGAAAATAAAGCTATTGCAATGGCTCTAAAAATTTTAAAATACAAATTTTCAGAAATGATCTTAATAGAAATTTGTCTTGAAGCTTACTGAAATGGTTCCTGGATTTCATAACGTTTTTATATCTTTAGCAAGCTGATCCTACTAGTCGAACTTGATTTATGATTTCATGAAAGTTATACAACGAACAGTAAATAAATATCAAGTTATGTAGGAACATTATTAGGATAAAACCGAAAAATGTTTCAACTTTGAAACACAATATTGAAAAACAATTAATAATGGATATGTTATTGGCTACTGAATTTTCATATACCTTTCCCCAATTTCCCAACCAATTTCCAAAATTATACCTTTTATGAAGATAAACAGCAGCTCAGAATGGATCCAGTTACTCGTATTTCACTCTTCTCCTAATGTTCCAGAAGCGATTATTGAATTTCAGGAGGCACAAAAATATGATCAACTGATCAATCCAAATAGGCATTTTGGTTGAGAACCGATTTACGTGCTACCACCTACGTGCTCTATCACCTGTGAAACACGCACACTCCAAAGCTTAGTAGAAATTCAAATTATGAATGCGAGCCAAATAAATGAAATTGAATAATAAACCCCAGTGAAAGAATTTGCAGCGATTTTTTATGGTTTTATGGCACTTGTGACACGAACTTACAGCGTTTTGTTTTGTCTTGGGCTTAGGTGTGTCTGCGGGGCAAAACTTTTCTCTTGTGTCCAAGTGTGTTTACCATATTCATATGGGGCAAAAATTTTCCTGCTAAACGCGAGAAACGAACCCGAGAACCTGTGGTTGCGAGTCCCGCACGAAACCCTTGTGCTACGGGTTTGTTTTACTTGGTTTACTTATAAAATTGAATAATAAACCCCAGTGAGAGAATTTGCACCATAAATCGGGCCATACATCGGGAATGGTTTGAGCTACAGACCTGGGGAGAAGCTCATTCGATTCCTCATGACAAGTTCTTCAAAAAAAGTCCATGTTTAGGTCGCCTCGAGTTTTTTGAGATTTTTAGGGATTTTACAAAACTTTGACAACCGTTAAGTGGCACTTTAAATTAAGTGAGAGCTGGCTAAAGAATTGGGGCGTTGTCGGACCAATATGGATTTTTCCTGAAAATTTCAGATTTTTTGCTCCAGCCGTTTGGGAGAAAACGTGCGAACGGCGGACGGACGGAAAAATTTTTATTGCAGATTTGGATTCTACACCCTTTGAAACGTAAACCATGAAATTTTCAGGGGGGGGGGGGGGGGGTTAGAAAATTGTTTTTCAAGAGCGATTACAACAGTTTATTATTGTTTGGTATTGAACTTTTGACCAAACTTTCAATTCATTTGCATTATTAATACTCCTCTGGAGGGGACATGGTGCCCGCAAGGTTTTCAGCTTGATCGGACAAAAGCTGTGGATGTTTCACCTTATTTCGACAAAATCGGTAATTAATTAAATTTCTCAAAAGTACCGTATAATTGGGAGTAAAACCTGAAATCATGTAGAGGTATAGTTCGAATATCATCAAAATTATTATGTCGTCTTGGATCAGATAGACCATCAAGTAGGAGATAGAGCTGCAGGTTTTAGCTACAATTAATTTCTGGTGAAGGGCTATCTTAAATAGAAATAATGAACCCCTTTTCCTGTTTAACTAAGAACTCCTTAATGATGTCGAAATCATTATCACACGTACCGAATTTATTATTAGCACACGTATCCTTGTGAAATGAGAAACCTTTCCAATTTGGCTTCATTCACTAAAGTAGGTAATGCGAATCGAAAAATGAAGTAAATGATGCGTTGCTTCGCGACACAACCTAATAATGTAAACTTGATAATATAATACGAAGGTTGTCGAATAATGTTGACAACATACCAACAAATAACCTGGTACACACTAGACCACGACAAAATATTTAAAATCTGTACTTGATGAGCCTGAAAAAGTGTAGAAAAGTATCCATAAATGACACCTAGTGGAAAACAAACATCGCGTACATGAAGACTCCGACAGAGCGAAACCAAAAAAAGACCTTGTTCATCCCCGTTTCGTCAAGTTTCACTTCTCATCTGTTCGGGTAATGAAAATGGACGCCGTGTCTTTTATAATGTGGGAAACTATGATATGCCTCGATCAAAATCTCCCCTTATTCATACCACTTTGCACAGTCAGGACCATTTGTGGTTTCCCGAGAGTTTATACGGAAATCATTTTTGGATTTTTGGAATTATTCATCCGGTCCAGCCACGGTGCCATATTCCTACTTGTGAACTTCGGTCCACAAGACACCAAGTTAACAAGGTCGGAAGAATTTATTATAGGAAGAATGAAAGTCGGTAAAAAGCCAGGCGAAGCATTTCTGTTCAAGTTCAAAATAGTAGCCTGGGCTATGGAGTACACACTCAGGATGTTTGGGGTTCTTGTACTCATCAATGGAGCGCTTCGCAGAAGCATAATCTACTTAAGAGTGTGGGTCAAGCTTACCGAGATCCTATTCTTGTTTTTGTTGTCTGATATAGGTTATATGATCGCGGCACACATCATCACACGAGATCCTCTGACGACGTTCAAGATCGTGGTTCAAATGATTTTCGGAGTGGCAGTATACGGCATTATGGCGGGTTTAGTGAACACTCACTGCCATTTGTTACGGATGCGAGTCACGGGAGTGCTTAGATTCACTCGATCGAACTCCGATATATTTGATTTCGGTGACGTTTACGAAGAGAGGTACTCTCCCAGAAGAGTGACGTTCGCCAAAAGACACACTTTATGCCATTCGGTCCGAAGTAAAACGGAAGAAAAAGGCGCAGGCGATGAAGAAAAGGTTCTTCCTCAGGATGGAGGGACTAGAAGTGCGTCGAGATCACCGAAGAGTAAAGAGCAACCCGGTGAGAAACCTCCTCATTTTTTGGGGACGGTGTCAAGGAAGTTTTTTCCAGCTAAAGCTGAAAAGGAAACAGCAAAACAAAAGGAAGGTAATCGGGATTATTTTAAGCTTTTTAAAAAAACACTAACTAAAAGTCAAAAGTGATAATTTTCAGCTGTTCTGCTACGTTTTCATCACGCAAATTGCAAGAACTTGCCTCTTAAGTAATTATTTCGTGATAAATGCGACTTTTTCCTTAATATTTGGGCGAAACCGTCAGCGATTATACAAATTAAGCTCACCACCTGCACCAGAATAACAAAAAGTGCAAATTCATGTGCCACAGTTGAAGTTCACCATAATCCACGTTTTGCGCAATGTCGGTGTACGCAATGAACAAAGTTTGAGTGGTCAAAATTTCAACCAATTTTACTTATGATTCAAATCTTCAATACAAAAATGGGATTCCAATTTAAAAAACAAATTTAAGGGTAATTGTGCACGTTCGCCCCACTGCGCAATGCGGAATTTGGCCATATTTGATACCCTTGCAAAATAAGCTAAAAAACCTATACACATTTTTTCTAAATTTTATTGTTTTGCTGACCAAAATTGCCTAATTCCAAATTTATAAGATAGATAGATATATTTTTATTTGTAGGGATCGTAGATCGTTACGAGAGTTCGTTGAACAAAAAATAAAGTACATTTCTGATCATTTAAATAAAATGTTAAAATAAAGAAAAATTGGATTAAATGCCGTAGGAGCGAAAATAAACTCAGTACTAGTATTCCCAGCTAAATCTTGACAGTCAAGAAAGAGGCGCATGACAAAAGCAACCAGTAGACTACTGTATGTATACATCAACACAGCACAGCAGCTACTCTTCAGCAGAGAAGGCACGTAACAGCAATGACAGACTGACAAAGTTATAAACTGCAAAAGCCTTCACATTGCTTTCGCTTAAATCCAAAATATCACACAGTCGCAAGTTCACTGGAGCTCATCTGACCAAAAGATCTGCCAGACGGCATATATGCTGTCAAATAGTGCGCACGATACGGTTGTCACAGTAAAATTAAGTGAGCCATAGTTTCCTCAGCTCGCATATAGCAATGTATACATAGTTGCGTGCAAGTTATGGTGTATGCCACCTTTCTGTGGTGTATACGAATCTCGTCCCTCGAAGAGAGCCGAATCTGGGACAAAAGTCGCTCAACTTGGATGTTTTTGTGGTAAGGAGTGCTAGGAGCTTGCTCCACCTCTGTCGCGGGTTCACCTAGTATTGCAGTCAAATTTATAACAAAAATCCCTTTCCTTATACTCTTTTAAAGTCAATTGTCTAATTACATTTTATAAGTAAAATTTTACTGAAATTTAACTGCATTTCCCAACAAAATTCTGAGCACGAATTTCCCAATATTCTAGTTATTTTAGAAACTTCCACCACATTTAACTACACATTCCATCACAACTAACATTCTTAGTAATGTTGAACGATTTTTTAAGCAGTTTGTGATGTTGAATTCAGGAAGCAATCCAAACTGATTTCCATGAAGTGCGGTTCTAGTCTAATCATTTTGTGTAGAACAATAGTTAATTATGTGAATTTCTATATAACGGTATCAGAAGCAGATTATTTCATGAATCATCACTCGCTCTTGAATGGCGCTACACAATTCTGATCTTAACAATAATATGAAGTGTAATTACAAGACTATAGTTGCGTGACAAAAGTTTGGACTCAGTTGTTTAATCAGAAGCAAATGCTTGAGTGTTGAAAACACTACCTGAAGTTCCACCTGTATTTTTGAAAGGAATTTAGAGGTTGCTAAAACTGTACTGAGCATATAAACTTGAACGATATGGCGGTAAATCGTTTACTAACTAAAATTAAAGTTTATACAATTAAATTAATCTTACAGTTTAGTAATATTTTAGGATCACTTTTACTGACAGGAGGGGAATGAAGGTGCTACCACAAAATCCTTTCAATCGCTGGTCAAGCGAGAATTCTCGACCGAATCATGTCGGTCTTTTTTTGTTCAGTTGAAATTTCGATTTAGTATTTAAACATATTTCAGCACATTCAATTTTCATTTGAATAGGAGGTAAATGGAGGAGGTAATGATGATGGATCGTTATTTCTGCAAAATTTTCATCCGATTGTATTGACTCAAATAACTACTTTTCGAATACAATTTCAATCTTGTTGTGCAGCAAACTTGGAAATCGTATATATAAAGATGAAAGTATTAGAGTAGGTATATCCGTTTGTCATCCAGCGGGGCGGAGCGTCTCCCAGGGCAACCGACGTGCTCCCCTCCTCGGGGACTTGGAATATACGATTTTTTTACTTTGTGTATTGTTTTTATACTCCCTCATTGTGTTATTCACCTATTTCTTTTTAACCTGCGTAGCAGGGCCTTTAAACTAGTTTTTAATATTTTTCTGACAGGAGGGGCTAACAGACAATCCATTCAAGCGCTGCCCATACCTACTAGAATTCACTGCCGACTTTCGTCCTATTTTGTTCGATTAAGAATTCTTCGCGGTTTAAAAAAACATTTATAATTATGATCGTGCTAAAAACAGGACGTCCCTGTAACACATGCATCACTTACCGATTTGAAAGATTTAAAGGCAGTTCTTGAGTTTCTTTAAATTCGCTGAATAGCAGTAGGTCAAATCGAAATATCTTCAAGAGCAAATTATAGTTATTGTCACTTATTTAACTCAGAAACCGCCACGATTTCAATTACCAACTCGAGAACTGGCCACCGTTCAACACAATACCACAATCACTCTACTTCGGTCCTTGACAGCTCATTAGTTAGAAGGTACTCTCCGATTTAATGAAAAACGCCAGTCAATTCGGTTGAGCGGTACGAAGGTTCCCCACTTCCTCATGGGAAGAGGGCGTTTATGGATTTTCTATTTTAAAACAATGCCGCCAGACACTTTCTGGTCAGGTAAAACAAATTAATCAATCCAAATGGTTCATCACTTTTGTGAAATAGGTTTTTTGTAGGAAAATCAGGCTATGGCAATAGCTACAAGGATTTTTGTAATGAATATTCAAAAAGTTCTTCCCTGGAAATTCATTTTAGGGCATTCTAACATGAGCATACAACATACAACAACTTAACAATTAAATTGCGAGGAAGAACATACACGACACTTGAGTTGAGGATGATGAAGGAGGGAGAGAGGGATGAAAGGGAGTGTCACGACAAAATAACCACTGGATTCTCAAAGGACGGGCGGGTAGTGGTACCGTAAAGGACTCCTGCCGAGATGCCCGGCTCGAGTAACCCCCCGGCCTATTTCCCGCACCACACCACGCGCCATGACACGGTCTCCGCTATGACCTTGATGTTTTGAGCTGACTCTCCTTTCTTGTACAGGTGTAAGCTTATCGCAAGTTACTGAACACAGACATACACACATATGCACTCGGTGTAGCCCCCCCCCCCCCCCCCCCTTCCCCACAAAAATCGTTATTTTTCGACTTAAAAAAAACCTTCGAAACACCAAGGATCTGGAATATTTGTGTAACGACCCTCAAATCGATGTAATGTGCTCAGCCAGCGCTCAAAAATGAATAACTGTAAGGTTGCGCACCACGACTAAAAAATAATTTGCTCAACACACAACCACTTTGTTTTTCATAAACAAACCCGCTTTTTTCATTCCGAAATCAGATTCCACGCTGGATTTCATAAAAATTTGACGCCTCATTTGATTTATTCGAGCTAAAGTCGCCAATTCATCAAAATTTTGTTAACGAATGTTAGCAAATCCCAATTGTGACACATCGATTTTCATTGTTTTTTGGTTTATTATTCAATAATAAACCATTGTAATCGCTCTTAAAAAAAAAATTCTAACCCCCCTGAAAATTTCTGAGTGGAGAATCCGAATCTGCAATAAAAAATTTTCCGTCCGTACGCCGTACGCACGATTTCTCCCAAACGGCTGGAGCAAAATATCTGAAATTTTCAGGAAAAATCCATGTTGGTCCGACTCTTTAGCCAGCTCTCTCACTTAATTTAAGTGCCCTTTAAGGGTTGTCAAAGTTTTGTGGAATCCCTAAAAATCTCAAAAAAAGTCAAGCCTAAAACTTTTTTTGAAGACGAGGAATCGAATGACAGGTCCGTGGCTCAAACCATTCCCGATGTATTTTATGGTGCCAACATTTCGTTATTTTGGTTATTATTGTTTTTGTTTTGATTGAGGTAACCTAGTGATGTAGTGAACGTGGATACTGGATGAACTCCTAAAAGGGTTTATAGCCGATACACTTCATTTGATTTATTCTGGGGATTCAATTGGCTCGTTCATGATTTGAATTACATGTTTCACAGGTGAAATTTTTGAATTTCAGGAGGCACAGAAATATGATCAACTGATCAATCCAAATAGGTGTTGAGAACAGATTTACGTGCTCTATGCATATCTCCTGAAATTCAATAATCGCTCTATCACCTGTGAAACAGGGGCACTCCAAAGCTTAGTAGAAATTAAAATCATGAACGCAAGCAAATTGAATAATAAACCCCAGTGAAACAATTTGCAGCGTTTCAACTCTGATTCACTTGAATTCATTCCATTGATTCACTACCCGTTTTTTATTTAGACTAATTTGAAAGCTTTAATACCCAAACAGAACGACGAAACCCCGTTGAAAAACAGTGAGAATTGGTGTGTCACACTTTGCACGTGCTGACATTTATGTTTTGCACAAATTTGACGTATCGACAACTTACGCTAAATTTGACCCAAGCCCCTCTAAAAATTTGTTGTTTTGCGTTGTATGATATACAGATTAAAAAACTCGAATTTAAAGAAAAATAATTCGTCCGTCCGCCCTTGGAAGCTTTTTTTTTTTAAAGTACTGGACCAACATATGTAATGAAAATAAACTTGCAGAGGGTGTGCTAGTCTTTACATATGTATATTTCAAATAGATACGTTAAAAAAAATGCGATCTGCAGTAAATTTGAGTTAAAACATTGTTTGAGTAGGTGGTAGCCGGTAAGCTAATCACGAATATACCACGTATCGTATCAAGTTCATTAAACTTCTTGTTTGTTGGTTCACAGATGAAATTTCAAAACCTCAGAGGAGCGATAGGAGCATTCATATACAAGAGCCATCAATTGAGTAGAGGAAGGATCATATTTCCAAACCTCAAGAATTTCGGTCAGTCGCCGAGGGTCAAGGAAAATTCGCATCGAGAAGCATGGCACCGTAAACTCCTCGTACTGCTACCGTTATGCACCCACACTTCAGGTGGAGAAAATGTTTACAGTGAACGAGATTGATCAATCAAAGTCTCTCAGGAGATCCTACGAGGTAGTCCTAGAGCCACTCGCTCAAATTAGCAAAGGCAGTTCATGAAGCTGTCAAGCAACCAACGTAAAACAGCGTCCCGAATGAACCAAACATCATATGAAAAGTAATGTTGCCAGTGCTGATTTTGGAAGAAATTTGGACTCCTCAGAATTTCCATGTTCAAAAAATCACGAAAACCAAAAAACAAGAACTGATTTCAGAAGAGTTGTGATGGCTTCGACCACCTTGACCTTCCCTTTAATGTTGCAGTTTTGCAAGACATTTGGTATCTTGCGAATTATTTTATTAGAAAACAAGATCTAACGCAATTGACAAGTGACGTAGGTGCAATGCGCCTTGCACAGAGAACTTCGGTACGTGCGACACCTTTCAAGTACCACGTGTTTTACTCTATCTCATTATCGAATAATGAGACACCCAAACCCAATGTAATATAACCCTGATGAATTTTATTCAGTACAAAAATAAAATGAATAGGTAAAACTAAATTAACCAGCTATACATCTACTATTGGTTTATAATTCAATAATAAACCATTGTAATCGCTCTTGAAAAAAAAAGTGTAGAATCCAAATCTGCAATGAAAATTTTTCCGTCCGTCCGCCGTACGCACGATTTCTCCCAAACGGCTGGAGCAAAAAATCTGAAATTTTCAGGAAAAATCCATGATGGTCCGACGACGCCCCAATTCTTGAGCCAGCACTCTCACTTAACTTAAAGTGCCCTTTAAGGGTTGTCAAAGTTTTGTAAAATCCCTAAAGACCTCAAAAAAAAGTCGAAACCCTCAAAATTTGGACTTTTTGAAGAACTTTCCACGAGGAATCGAATGAGCCCCTCCCCAGGTCCGTAGGATGTATGGCCCGATTTATGGTGCCAACATTTGCGTTATTTTGGTTTATTATTGTTTATGTTTTCATCGCAGTAACCTAGTGATGTAATGATGTAGTAATGTGGATACTGGAGTGAACTCCTAAAAGGCTTTGTAGCCGATACACGGGTTGAAGCATTCTGATATCCAAATAGAATGTTTTTCCGTTGTAATCGCTCTTGAAAAAACACTGCAAATTCTTTCACTGGGGTTTATTATTCAATTGGCTTGCGTTCATGATTTGAATTTCTACTAAGCTTTGGAGTGTGCGTGTTTCACAGGTGATAGAGCGATTATTGAATTTCAGGAGGCACACAAATATGATCAACTGATCAATCCAAATAGGTATTTTGGTTGAGAACCGATTTACGTGCTCTATGCATATCTCCTGAAATTCAATAATCGCTCTATCACCTGTGAAACACGCACACTCCAAAGCTTAGTAGAAATTCAAATCATGAATTGAATAATAAACCCCAGTGAAGGAATTTGCAGCGTTTTTTCAGGATTGTGAGCCTATAATCGTGAGTAAGTCACCTTAAACCAGGTCAGAACTGTTGAAAAATTGCGATTCATCATTTGCGAGTTGTGGCTAAATAAGTACTACCACCTTCATATTGGAAAACAAGTTATTTATAGCATTTTTCACCCTTGACCTTTGCTCTAATGAATGAAGATATCCTTCAAGCTCCACACTTGATACGAACAGTATCAAGTTTCTGGAGCTTCAAATCGATACGGATGACCATCAACTGCAGTAATCCTACTGGATTTAGGAAATAAGGTCTTCTCAAGGTAAAATCCAGTTGCTAAAAGTCAAATATAGAGCCTATCATAGCTCGTTTTAACTTGGCGGAAAAACCATACCTATACCTATTTTGAAGAACATATTTGAAGAACAGTCTTGTGGACTAGTACAGGTTGACTTGATGATAAAGAGAAGAGTTCAGAGTGAACA
This sequence comes from Creontiades dilutus, assembly GCA_031894815.1. NCBI lineage: Eukaryota > Metazoa > Arthropoda > Insecta > Hemiptera > Miridae > Creontiades > Creontiades dilutus. The sequence continues at coordinate 126,284 of JAVIWC010000333.1, forward strand.
ATTAGTATCAAGAAACTGTTGTTTTGTTGTTTCTTGAATGCAGTTAAGAAAATGTGCCGCAAAGAGATGTCTAGTCAGTTGTGTTGCAACACGTCGAAAATGCCAACTGCCGCGTTTACTCCTTAATTCAGAGATATTGGACTTTCTGTTTACAGAAGCAATGGGTTCTATTTGAAACGTAGCTAATTTTAGTAGAATAAGAAGTGTCAATAAAACTTGTCTAGTAAAATTTGTATGTGTACTACTTATTTACTACCACTTGATGCAAGAATTGAAATGTCTATCCTCTGATGATGGAAACTGGCTACTATTGACAGGAAATTTGATGCTGATTTCAAAAATGTGGTCAAAATCTAGAAAATATTGAAGATAATTGGAGAAAAGCATTTTTTCTAAAAGAATTCGTCGATTTTTGTGAAATAACTCTGAAACGAAGTCTCAACAAAATTTCAACGAAGCATTTTCAACGCAGAATCAAATTCAACGCGGAATCAAAAACTACGATAAAAATTAATAAACGCTGCAAATTCTTTCACTGGGGTTTTTTATTCAATTGGCTTGCGTTCATGATTTGAATTTATACTACGCTTTGGAGTGTGCGTCTTTCACAGGTGATAGAGCGATTATTGTGTTTCAGGAGGCACACAAATATGATCAACTGATCAATCCAAATAGGTATTTTGTTCGTGAAGAGATTTACGTGCTCTATGCATATCTCCTGAAATTCAATAATCGCTCCATAACCTGTGAAACACGCACACTCCAAAGCTTAGTAGAAATTCAAATCATGAACGCAAGCCAATTGAATAATAAACCCCAGTGAAAGAATTTGCAGCGTTTTTTTTTTTAATGGTTATTAGAATGCTTCAACCCGTGTATCGGCTACAAAGCCTTTTAGGAGTTCACTCCAGTATCCACATTACTACATCACTACATCACTAGGTTACTGATATCAACACAAAAACAATAATAAACCAAAATAACGCAAATGTTGGTACCATTATTCGGGCCATAGATCGAGAATGGTTTGACCTACGGACCTGGGGAAGGGCTCATTCGAATTCCTCGTGGAGTGTTCATCGAAAATAGTACAAATTTAGGCCGCCTTGACTTTTTTTGAGGTTTTTAGGGATTTTACAAAACTTTGACAACCATTAAAGGGCACTTTAAATTAAGTGAGAGAGCTGGCTCAAGAATTCGGGCGTTGTCGGACCAATATTGATTTTTCCTGAAAATTTCAGCTTTTTTGCTTCAGCCGTTTGGGAGAAATCGTGCGTACGGCGTACGGACGGAAAATTTTTTATTGCAGATTCGAATCCTACACCCTTTGAAACGTAAACCATGAAATTTTCAGGGAGGTTAGAATTTCTTTTTTCAAGAGCGATTACAATGGTTTATTATTGAATAATAAACCAAAAGGTGGACACAAGAATTTGGAAGAATACTGTTGGTGCTAGAAAAGATTCACCTACTTCGAATCATATAAGCCTCTTTCAATTTACACGTTTTCATCTGTACACTCAATTTTAGTTAAAGAGACCGTGTGGTCTTCGTGTCTGTTGTGGACCTACGGTGTAGGTCCTACACCATCAAGAGGTGATAGCAAGGCTGAGTATTTCTGCAATAAACGGGCAACAATAGACACCTGCTATCAACACTGCTAGACGACTCGGCACAAACTACCGCTTAGAAATCGCGAATGGGAACCAACTTTCTGCGTTGTTTTCACTTGATTAGAAATTCCCTAGTTGGCGTTTTATCATAGTGGTTATGTGTCAACTCAAATGGACAAGCTACCGATAAGTAGAATGGAGCCAAACAGAAACCTTTTTACCCATGCGTGCATTTTATCTAACTCTACTCAAAACGCCCCACGCTTATCGAAAAATGAATAAACTTGTCGAGTTGAGGAATGTGAAACAACCAACGAGTGTTACAAACGCATATTCATCAATTGTGCAAGCTTGAGCTTCCATTGCAGATACAAATTTTGGCCGACAAGCGTAACACCTACCTATCTACTTATCTGATAGGAAATTCATATTCCCCAAAATATATACACTTACTTTGCAAACTGATTCAAAGATCTTACAGAGTACTCTTCCCCAAAAAATCAACAGATGTTCGGTGGTTGATGTTAGTGCGCAGGATTTGATGACATTGTTGCCAATCAAATTGTGAGGGTCAAAAATGATGCAATTTCGGATTAAATACAAATTCTGACTCACGGACAGACCATGACAATGAGATTAGAGGTACATTTCGATCAATTACCGGCATGTACAATGAAGAGTAGCCGAACTTTATGACAGCCATAAGTAGGCCTGGTTACCACATAATAATTGCAAAAATAGTTTTTGGACAAAGTTGAACAGAAAATTATTTATTAACGAAGGACAGCGATTGTCCCGTTAAATAAGACTCACCCACATAACGATGGAACGATTTCTCAGCAGAAAGCATAATTTTACCCAAATGGAATCCTAACCGTCGCTACTTGAATCTCGTTCTACCAATAACGTCCCTATTCAGGATCCAGTCCCTATTGCGGGTATTCTACGGTACCATTAACGTGGGCTGTTGAAAGTAAGGCTAATAAAAAGAAAGTAAGGGGTAATACGGCTGCACATTAAATTTCCAGCAACTGTCAAGAGCTGCCGAGATCTTGAAGGAATTTAAATGTATCTTTTATTATTAAGATCAGTTCTAAATTAATTTAGTAGGTACTTTCTTGGTTCCATAATAGTGAGAAAAAAATCCTAAATATTTTGTACGGTAATGCTTATTTAATGTTGAATTTCAGGCATAATGATTGTACATACAAGCGAACAAGACATAATTTTAAAACCAACTGGTATTACACTAATATAATTTTCTATGAGACATTTTGAATACTGGATATCCACCAACTGGTGCCATATTATCTACCAACTCATGTGATTAGGTACAGCATGAAAAGGTTACCTACGTTGGCACCCATTCAATGAATCACAACCTGGTAAAGTGTAGCAATGATCGATTGTGTATTTGGGATGAAAGATGTTCGTATGATAAGCGACCAGGTGATAACATACCGTAATTGCGAAATACAAACACCATGTAGTGTAGTCAAATTCAACAACGTTTCTAACTGTACTTCTACCTAGAACTTGGTATTAAAATTAGTACCGGTATTATATCTGAAAAAAAGGAGGCTTCATCTTCACAATGCCCATTAAACTTCCAGCTATGAGGAGTTACAGCTGATCTAGATGCAAGGCTTGTTCCTGTTATAGCATCGTATGTATTCCTAAACATACCATCTTAAATATTGAGGTACGTCAAGTATGTGAAGCTAGCGACAGGCAGCATTTACTAGTTAAATCGAAATCAAATTAAGTTAACCAATCGTTGAACATACCGATAGATATGTGGTGATATGCTGGATTTTGTATGAACCTCTTAAATGGCAATGATGCCAAATATCTGGTGTGAATTGGCGGTTTCTGAAATCTACTGCAGACCCATGCAACTAATCGCGTGTAATGCAACTTACCCATTACGAGCGGCTGCAGATGTGATCAGGCTGAGGCAGGTTCATGATGCAGATGAACGAGCTCGTGCAGTGTTCTTCAATACCCGAGCAGAAGAGCATAATTCACAAATACGCGGATATATCGCAGCTGAACTGAGGGAATTGGGAATCGAAGATCTGAATACACAAGGTAACACAAGGTTTGGGTTTAAAATTGATTAAAATAAAATAAAAAATGCGGGTTTGAGTTCCGAATTTGGTATGGGAGAGCGTTTGGGAGGGCTTGACAAATAATTGCACTTTTTCGGGGAAGGTGTGAGGAAGGGAAGGGGGCGGAGTTGCGGTCAGCGCGAAGTTCTGCAGTGAAGGTGGATGTTTTTTTCCGAGGGAATCCAGCCGATTCGTCCGCGGATGCCGTCAACACGTTTCCCCGCTACTGGCGAACGCCCTGGACCCGCCAGACCCACACTGAGTTAGAAGCCGCGGAAGGCCGAGGTGGGGGGAGCCTGCAGCAGGAGAGGGGCCCCCATTCAGCTTGGCAGAGCAATCGATGCTCAGCTTCCCCTGACCCGCCCCCATCTCCTCCGCCAACCAACATCCAACCCCCGACCGCTCATTTTCAACCCCTTGAAACCCACGATTTTTTTTCCACTCCATCCCCCCAAAATACCGACGAGACTCGTGAATATGGATACGGCAGGAGCGTCAATTCAGCAAGCGAATTTAGGGGTGCCCACAGGAAGAACGAGGGGGGGTCATGACGCAGACTGCATCATTGAAATTCTTGGAGGGGGGGGGGGGGGGGGTTGATTGAAACAGTGTTTAACAAGTATTATAACAAGCCGCCGCAACATGCGAATATAGTGATAAAGACGAAATGATCCGAGACAAACTCGTAGAGCAAATCGGAGATGAAATACTCCTGGACAAACAAAGGAGGAAGTCTAACCCTTGAAGAGGCAACCTACATAATATGTAAGTTTATTATTCAATGATTCATGATTTGAATTCCTACTAAGCTTTGGAGTGTGCGTGTTACACAGGTGATAGAGCGATCATTGAATTTCAGGAGATATGCATAGAGCACGTAAATCGGTTCTCAACCAAAATACCTATTTGAATTGATCAGTTGATCATATTTGTGTGTGTGCCTCCTGAAATTCAATAATAGCTCTATCACCTGTGAAACACGCACACTCCAAAGCTTAGTAGAAATTCGAATCATGAATCATTGAATAATTATTACAATGGAAAAATATTCTATTTGAAAATTTTAAATTTCGTAAGACGGAGCATGCATATCAGAATGCTTCAACCCGTGTATCGGCTATAAACCCTTTTAGGAGTTCACTCCAGTATCCACATTCACTACATCACCAGGTTACTGCGATCAAAACAAAAACAATAATAAACCAAAAAAAAACGCAAATGTTGGCACCATAAATCGGACCATACATCGGGAATGGTTTGAGCTAAGGACCTGGGGAGGGCTCATTCGATTCCTCATGGAAAGTTCTTTAAAAAAACTCCAAATTTAGGCCACCTTGGCTTTTTTTGAGGTTTTAGGGATTTTACAAAACTCTGACAACCCTTAAAGGGAACTTTAAATTAAGTGAGAGAGTTGGCTAATGAATTGGGGCGTTGTCGGACCAACATGGATTTTTCCTGAAAATTTCAGCTTTTTCGCTCCAGCCGTTTGGGAGAAATCATGCGTACGGCGTACGGACGGCAAAATTTTTATTGCAGATTTGGATTGTACACCCTTTAGATTTTTTTTTTTTTTTTCTAAGTGATTACAATGGTTTATTATTAAACAATAAACCAAAATCTGACAGACAGACGTTCCTGTAATGATAACTAAATTACTTACCAATATGTTGTAGTCAGCTGAAATCGATATGACATGATTAAACCAGCTCTTCCCCAAGCACCCTACAAATTTGAGCGAGTCGGATCACTAGAACCTGAGTGGACTTAAGATCTACGGATGCGCAGCAGAAAATACTGTCACGAGACTGTTAGATAGATCGTCCACGACTACCCCAACATTTTGAGAGAAACTTGAGATCCAATGTGTCTTACGTTTTGCGCATAAGTTGAAATTTTCGGGAATTTCGCAATAGCTTCATTTTTTTGGAACATTCGCTAATAAAAATTATAAAATAGTGGAAATGACATTGAATACTGAACACGAAAACTTACGGATAGAAACTGGCGATGGTGTAACGTTCACGAGTGGAAAACGTCAAGAGAGCTATTGAATTGCGAAGCTTATGTCTTGCAACTTTCCGATATCTAGTTTTATACACCCTCTATTAAGATATAACTTTCGAAGGAGTGAAAAGACAAGTGGTGTTTCCCTACCAGTAAAGATAATAGCTTTTAATGAAACGTTACAATGATTAATGAGCGATCAGCTATTTGATATCATTTCATCAATCAATATTCTAGCCAATTGATATAGAAAATTACCAAAAAGGTGCAATATGAAGTGTTCTATAATCCAATCACTTCGTATTTTACCTTTTGTTAAGCCCAAACGTCGCCTAAAGGCGATAAATTTTCGTTATCTTGTGTGTTGTATTTTCTACAGTCAGGGAGTATTGTTTTCCGAATTATTTACAACATTAATTGCAAGTCAGTAAAAATAATGGAAAAAACGCTGCAAATTCTTCCACTTTTATTATTCAATTGGCTTGCGTTCATGATTTGAATTCCTACTAAGCTTTGGAGTGTGCGTGTTTCACAGGTGATAGAGTGATTATTGAATTTCAGGAGGCACACGAACATGATCAACTGAACAATCCAAATAGGTATTTTGGTTCAGAACAGATTTACGTGCTCTATGCATATCTCCTGAAATTCAATAATCGCTCTATCACCTGTGAAACACGCACACTCCAAAGCTTAGTAGAAATTCAAATCATGAACGCAATGAATTGAATAATAAACCCCAGTGAAGGAATTTGCAGCGTTTTTTATGGTCATCAGAATGCCCGTGTATCGGCTACAAAGCCTTTTAGGAGTTCACTCCAGTATCCACATTACTACATCACTACGTCACTAGGTTACTCATAGCAACACAAAAACAATAATAAACCAAAATAACGCGAATGTTGGCACCATAAATCGGGCCATAGATCGAGAATGGTTTGATCTACGGACCTGGGGAAGGGCTCATTCGATTCCTCGTGGAGTGTTCTTCAAAAAGAGTAAAAATTTAGGCCGCCTTGAATTTTTTTGAGGTTTTTAGGGATTTTACAAAACTTTGACAACCCTTAAAGGGCACTTTAAATTATGTGAGAGAGCTGGCTCAAGAATTGGAGCGTCGCTGGACCAACATGGATTTTTCCTGAAAATTTCAGCTTTTTTGCTTCAGCCGTTAGAGAGAAATCGTGCGTACGGCGTACGGACGGCAAATTTTTTATTGCAGATTCGGATTCTACACCCTTTGAAACGTAAACCATGAAATTTTCAGGGAGGGGTTAGAATTTTCTATTCAAGAGCGATTACAATGGTTTATTATTGAATAATTAACCAAAACTTATGTTTCCTGAAAGAATTTTTTTCTTGAAGAAGAAGAAAGAGTGTTGCAGTGTAAACGCCTCAACCCTTGCAAGGGGTAATCACTAAATTCCATCACCTCCTTGCCATAACCAGGAGTACCAATTTTACATCAACAAAAATAACTCCCGCACCTTTGTTTTCTTCATCGTTCTAGAGTTGAGAAAATCTCTATGGTACCTCTGAGCCATCGGTAAACTATCCACGTCACCATTATCCTCAATTCAATAGTTTATTCATTCCCTTTTAAATAAAATTTATAGTTACAATGGATATGAAACAAGAAACAATTTCCCCTAGTAGGTGGTATAAGTAAAAACGCATCAAAACATTGGAGGCAGTTTTTATTTTCAGTTGAGACGTCGCTGGGGTTTAATTACAAACAGAGAAGGAACCGTTATTTCAAAATATGGCACTGTACTCAAATTATGTTATCAAATAACGTTGATAACTAACCTCAAACATTATTTTACTTGGAATGTCTCAGAACACGAATAATTCTCAGAAAACCAAGGACAATGTCACTAATTTTTTTCAATTGAAAGCCGTATAGTTTTAGGAGAGACATTCCTTGATCGAGTTTTTATTCAAGGAAAACTTTGGGTTGAAAATCTTGTAATTTCAACATTGCGAGGGGACATGAATATTTGAAAGTTCCTAGGAGATCCGCCAACACCGATACGAATCCGTATCGCGATACGAACGCGCGACTGCGCATGCGCCGCCAATACGATCGGTCGTATTGCAATACTTTACGGAAGTTACGATGCCACCGATGCGATCCGAACGAACGTGTCTTTCGTCCTTATCGCAAAGTAACCCGCCATCGGGGTAACCTAGTTGTACCTTCGCATCAACGTTTTCAACATTTCTACCTAAAAATTTGATTTCTGAAATTGCTAAATTGAAATTTCATGCCAAGAGAGAGCACAATTATCATTTTGAATAAACATCATTTTATTAGGTACTTTACAGTTTAAGAAAACTCAAAGATTTCGGTATTTAGTACCTACGAACTAACAACTTGTTTTGAGTGAGCCTTTCGCCAACTGTGCGAGTTTTTAAAGAGCCTAACAGCTTCATTTAGGAATTCGCAATTATAAAAACTGTCTAACTGCAACCCCAGAATCCCTGCTGTACATTCCTTTTCTGGAGTATGTACTTCCCAAGTCGCTAAGTAAGAAGTTACAAACAAATCAATTTTGATTCCAAGCGTACTTATCTGTCGTAACTTCTGCGGGAATTTGAAGGAGCCTCTGGAGTAAATGTACATGTTCTCTATTAAATCGGAACGAAAATAGTACATCATCCTCGCTCATGTCATCCAGGGAAAATCTCCCATAGAGCGGGCTTAATCGTCGAGGTGCTTCCCTTACACTCTCCCGCTCCAAATCCGTTCGAAAAATCAACAGCAACTCCTCAGTTGAAGTCAATCCGTTAACATAATATTCAAAAAAGTCTTCCACCCCTGCATTTTTGGTTGAAAAAACGAAAGAACGAGTGATCCGAGTGATCTTGTAAAGCGTCAAAAAGAATGCTCGTTTTCTTATAGTGACGTGAAAGCAAAACGTACGTGACTCTTAGATACGGATCAGAGATACCACTAGTTCAGCTGAGTTGGTGGTAACGCCACCATTTTTGCTAACCAGAGCTGTGCTCGCCCTAGATACCACCACCGACTAGATACGATACCACGGTGTCCGGATCTCCTACGAACTCTCTAATAAGCATCCATAACCACGCCGTGTTATCTGGTAAATACTAAATGTGGTAGAACTAAGAAAAACTCAGGTTCTACAAAACGTTTCACCAAATGTCCTCCACTTTTGAGACAAGAGGAACCTAATAATTTCCATGGAACTTATTGAAAATCACTATAATGAATATTTAACGGGAAACTGATGAAAATTAATAGAATAGACGCAATAAATCAAAAAGGACTAGATCCACTATCAGATATAGTTGTGCCCAGTACTGACACATTACAAGAACGTTTCTACAAAACAGAAATCAAATATAAAATTATAGCTAAACATATTAGGCACATAAATGAGAATTTACTCTTATTCTAATATTAGTATGTAAAGCCTCCAGAACACTCCCCACCGCAAAATTATATTGTCAACTGCGGATAAACAATCACGGCTGGAACTTACCATTAAATCAAATGAATTAACACATTTCGTTAATTTATTTGAGATCTAAAGAAAAATTAGCAGCACGGCATAATATTGGAAATGTGTGTCATTTTCGATGTTTTCATTGTTTTTTACAAATGAACGAGAAAACTAATTAAATAATTCAGAATGCGGCAGAGTGGTGATCGGCTAAAACCAGTTGAATCAAAGTTTGGTGGTGCGATAAAACATGCTGATCAACATTTATTTCGAATATAGAGCAAGGTCCTTTCCAAACCATGCAAACCTCCAGACCAATAAAAAGCAGTAGTGCGGGCGTACACGTGGCCGTAAACACAAATGCGTTCTTGAACTGAACACAGACCATGATCAAACCATTTACTTCTTTGAATAATGAGCATCTTTAAGTGGCCAGCTTCATAGGGTGTCCACACTTGGGCTATGCATGCCGGATGATGGTCTTAAATAAGGGGAATGAACCTACTTTTGTCACCAGGACTAGGAAAGAGGTAATTGACCTCACTTTATCTAGCTCATTCGTGACAGATCGCGTGACAGACTGGCATGTTTGTCTGATACATGGGTACATCATTTTTAACCTTGAATTTCACCAGCAATTCAATGAAACGTACCGTATTCCCAAGAATACAGACTGGATGCTCTATCGAGAGATTCTCAGGCATGAGCTAGAGGGCCTCGACGGAGAAATAAGCACGCCGGAGGAACTTGATTCGATCACAAGGCGATTGCAAGCGGCAATCATGAAAGCTTACGAGGAAAGCTGCCAGCTTAAAACCAAAGGGAGCAATCGAGATGCCCCATGGTGGAACGAGGATCTCAAGAGACTCCGTTCCTTAGCAAGGAGGTTCTTCAATAAGGCAAAGAGAACAGGTGCATGGGACTTATACAGAAGATACCACACCAAATACACCATTGCCGTAAGGAGAGCCAAGAGGAGCTCCTGAAGAAACTTCTGCCAAGGACTTCAAGATGTCTCTGCGCTTGCTAAATTGCAGAAAGTTCTCTCCAAGGATAAGCCAAACCAAATTGGTTTACTTCAAAGGACGGATGGAAGTTATACAAAAGATGTTAAAGAAACGCTGGAGTTGCTCATCACAACACATTTCCCAGGGTCCATTATGGTCACAAGGGATGAACTATCCAGTATACAGAGTACAGAATATGTCAACTGCCCACTGAATCATCGCACTCTAAAACAAGCAAAGTCTATTTTGACTTCCAACAGGGTTAAATAGGCTCTTACGTCCCTTAAGCCCTATAAGTCTCCAGGAGGGGATGGTATTTTCCCCGCTCTACTCCCACAGGGTCAAGACTTACTGATGCCCTTAATAATTAAGACTTATATATTTAGCTACACGCTAGCTTACATCCCTACGAAGTGGAGGAAGGTGAGAGTGGTGTTCATACCTAAGGCGGGAAAACGCTCCTCACCCCTGCCAAAGTAGCAGAGACCCATCAGCCCAACTTCTTTCCTCCTAAAGACCATGGAGAAAATCATTGGCCAAATGATCAAGGATGACCACTTATCCCACTACCCTCTTGTAAACGTGCAACATGCCTATCAAAAGGGTAAATCAACTGAGACAGCTCTTTCTGAAACTGTTTCATTGATAGAAAGGGCCTTAAAATCTAAGGAGATAGCCCTGGGATGCTTTCTGGACATAGGGGGTGCTTTCGATAACACCAACTAAGCCTCTATTGAAAAAGCTGCCAAGAACAAGGGGAGCACAGACCCCACTATTAGATGGACGAAGGCTATGCTGGCAAGCCAGGTCATTACAGCAATTCAAGGCCATGAAAGCAACACTGTTCTCGCTAACAGGGGATGCCCACAGGAGGAGCACTTTCCTCTTTACTCTGGCTATTAGTGGCTGAAGCTTTCGGAGCTCTTGATGCATGAAGGCTACGAATTAACAGCCTATGCCGATGATCTTAACATCATTGTAAGAGAAAAGTTTGACCATACTGTGTCAGACGAAATGCAGAATCACATTCGGAATCTAGTTGGGACTGAGTTCTCGCCACGACATTCAGCCTACAGAGTCAAATTAATAAAGGGTTGAAATAATATAAATCAGAAACTTTCGAAATTACACTAATGTTTTTATGTTCATTAATTATAGACATTTCTTCAATGAGTAAAATGAGCTTACCCGAACCGCTTCAAGTCCATTCATTCATGCTTCCTAAGGTTCTCTCTTAGAACGATAGAAAAAAATAACGTCAGTACGAATGTGCTTGGACGTAGTAAAAATCACACAGTATCATATGAGGACAGAATCAACTGATACAAATGCAATGGGATTTCGTTTTCAAGGGTTCTTTTTCAAATCGAATTTTTCAAGACTTAGGTTGTATATTTGAACATTGATGCGGAGGTTTAAGTATATTGTTTTAACTCGATTAATTTAAGTTTTTCTATTCGTGGATTCCTTCTTTGTATCTACATCCAGTATATTGCACCATTGTGTTTTTTTTTAATCATCTTCTGTTTTGTAAATCGGGACTGGTACATGTAGGTTTTCATGGAGTGATATTTGAGGCGTACCCACGTGATATTTGAGGCGTCTACAGTGATTTGATCACTGACAATTTTCAACAGATTCTTCAGCCCGAAGAAGTTACAAGGTGATAGTGATGTATATATTGTTATGTACCTAGTCACAGGTTATTTCTTTGGCGTTAATGTACGTGCTCTAATTTTTGTTGGAGTTAAGCCGTGTTTTGTTCCTCCTGTTACGTTTCTTTGGTTTTAAAGTAACTCTTTTTACCTTCTTGTTTACCCTAATTACCCTATTTTGCTTAAATTGTTTCAAGAGATCCTGAACGATGAAAGAGTCTATTTTTACAACAACAAAAAAACATTTGCCGTATTTAATACTAAGAGCTTCTATAGGAGATAATTCCCGAGGCGAAAATAGCTGTGGTGTAAGGTTGGTTCATTCTTACACATATACTATACTGTACAAAATAATTAATAGCAAGAAAACTAAAACAAATGCAATTTTACAACAAAATACAGTTTTCATCCTAGCAGAACTAATTCTTACAGCTATCTTTATAGGAGGGACAGTAGCAATTTCTATTATTGGTTCAACCTCCACCAGTAGAGGCTCCACATACAATACACAGAGGATCACAATTATTTCTCCAACAGTACATTTAAACAGATCATCGTCCCCAACATAAGAGTCTAAAAGAAAAAAACACATAGTTTGTAGAAGAACTGTAGTCTATTTTGACAAAATTAAAGGTTAAAACGTTGAATCAATTTCGACGGTAGGTCAATATCAGTAATAGAACAACACAGAGTTTTTGCTTCATGTGGTCAGTAAAGCACGGTGCACGGTGATAAGAGTGATTATAGAATTTCAGGAGGCACACAAATATGATCAACTGAACAATCCAAATAGGTATTTTGGTTGAGAACAGATTTACGAGCCCTATGTATATTTCCTGAAATTCAATAACCTCTCTATCACCTGTGAAACACGCACACTCCAAAGCTTAGTAGAAATTCAAATCATGGAGGCAGGCCAATTGAATAGTAAACCCAGTGGAAGAATTTGCAGCGTTTTCCTGAAAATTTCTGATTTTCTGATTTTTCCTGAAAATTATCAGAATGCTTCAACCCGTGTATCGGCTACATAGCCTTTTAGGGGTTCACTCCAGTATCCACATTACTACATCACTACGTTACTGATATCAACACAAAAACAATAATAAACCAAAATAACGCGAATGTTGGCACCATAAATCGGGCCATAGATCGAGAATGGTTTGACCTACGGGCCTGGGGAAAGGCTCATTCGATTCCCTGTAGAGTGTTCTTCAAAAAGAGTACAAATTTAGGCCGCCTTTACTTTTTTTGAGGTTTTTAGGGATTTTACAAAACTTTGACAACCCTTAAAGGGCACTTTAAATTAAGTGAGAGAGCTGGCTCAAGAATTGGGGCGTCGCCGGACCAACGTGGATTTTTCCTGAAAATTTCAGCTTTTTTGCTTCAGCCGTTTGGGAGAAATCGTGCGTACGGCATACGGCGGACGGACGGAAAAATTGTTATTGCAGATTCGGATTCTACAACCTTTGAAACGTAAACCATGAAATTTTCAGGGGGGGTTAGCATTTTTTTTTTTTTTTTTTTTTTTTTCAAGAGCGATTACAATGGTTTATTATTGAATAATAAACCAAAAGAATAGAAAACAAAAATAACTTGGAACAACAAGGACGATTTAACAACACAAAGTTGGAGGCTAAAACGAGAGTTGGCTGTCAGGTTATGAAAGAGTGATATGGGCGGTCACATAACACTTCAGTAAGCCAATGGTGATCACCACACCCAGTTAGCATCCTTCATGTTTCCCTAGGTTCATGGTCATAGTTCCAACTGACCGTGTGAAGCAAGAACTGTTTAATAAGAAGCTATTATAACCATCGAAATCCATTTAGCGTTGAAACTCATTAATTTTGCGGAAATAGACTATGTCTCTTCTACAAACTCTGTATTTTTCACGACACATCCACACTAAGATTTAGTGTGTATACAAGTCTAACATGTCAAGCAAGGTGCCCATGTCCATAGACTCTACATTTCACAAATAATCCCAGGTTACAGTCCTGTAGAACTGTATGATTCCAACACAAAGGAAGTAATTCACACACCATTCTCAACAATCCACACGTTCACGTGTATTTAAAGCGTTCACGGAGATGTCTTCTCACATGTCGGATCAAGTTGGAACGAACAGTGGTTGCATGGCCGCACGTATCACAAATGAATGGTTTTTCACCTTTGACAAATACACATACATCAATAAATAAATTGAAGTAATAGTAATTAATTAAAATCAGCATATATACAAATTCTTAGGCTTGAGAAGAAATCGGGCAAGATGGATTGGTGAAATTATTGATCTTGAAATCCATACAATTACCAAGATCGATCTTTCATTAGCTTCACATTAATACAACAACTTGCAAGGTAAAATCCGAGGCGAATACAGACCTAGAGACCTCTTATAGGTAGATCTTATTTGCGATCTAAAACTATGCTCGTAGATGGATTATATTCATGGGCCCACAACTATCAATCATTCTGAGATGAAAAGGATAGGGGGAGGGGGTGTCTTCTTTCTGTTGCTATTTAGGACGAGAATCCTGTGGTGACCTCACATCACCATCCTAAGAGGCTGTAGTAGAGATGTGGCGTTCAGCACTGAACGGACCCCAGTGAACGCATCCGTCAAAAGATATGATTCCAACTGAACGGATACCAAAAGAGTTGACGTTCACCACTTCAGTTCACTTGAATCCTTCCCCAGCTGTTCAAATCACCCCGCACCAACACCCTTGCCATTCTCATATCATGGATGAAGGAGGATTTGGAGGATATGGACGGTACCTGAGAGTTAGTTTTTTCAAGTTCAGTAAAAATTGAAATTGATTCGCGAGTAGAAAGAATTATTTTTTCAGGTCACCCACTTCCTATAGAGAAGTTTGTAAGTTTCACTACTACCTAGGCTCCCTGTACCTAGTATTTTCAATTTAAAATCAGAATTAGGTAAGATTCTTTGAAGGCCTAGGAACGCAACAGAAAAAGAATGGTGTATTCATTGAACTTTTCAACCGATATTTTTCTAAAACTACCTATTGATATTTTTTGGTCGATACTATCGGTGGTGTCTACTATCAATGATCAACCTGCGATATATATAGGCATCAATATTATACCGCCGATACTATCGAACATCGATATATTATGTATCAATGGTCATCTTTCGTATGAGGTACACGAGGGTTAAAATAGGTGGGAAACCTGTCCTCCGCCAGACCAAGAGGACACCGGGTGGCGGTGGGGAAAGAGTTGATTGTAGTGAACGCCATGGGAAGGAGAAGGAGACTACTTCTTCCACGGTGAACGTATTGAACGGGTGAACTGATTCCAAAGAACGCATCCCTAAACTGAGTGAACGGTTGGGAGTTGATTCCCGGGACTGAACGCAACTTACACAACTCTAGGCTGTAGTGACTCACTACAGTCACTATTCCACACAGAATTCCATACACACAACTACCCTCAAAAGCAGAATGATTATGCATTTTTGGAGATCAATGTAGGTACTTATAAAGCAACATATGTTTACATGATAAACAATGCATAATGTATGCATACTTGAGGTATATACCATCTGTATTGTGCGAGAAAAGTGTACATCTCATGTTTATTTTGGCAAAGAAAGAGTTAGGGTTGCTGTCGCACCAAATTGGGGGTGATTAGTGCCGATTTGAAGGCTTTCCACCAGCTCCAGTTCATGGCTGTGGCCTTAATCCGATTCCATGCGTTGCCAGGGACAGCGTTCCGGTTCTTTTTCTTCTTTTCTGTTTCAGTAATCTTTTACAATTCAGACTAGCAGGTGATTAACCTTCTGAGCCCTAGCTTGCCAGTGGGAGCGGGGGGGGGGGGGGAGAAAGAGGTGATTTATTATTGTTCCCTTTTTGACGACCAGAAATGGCCTTCCATCGCGTTTTCCAAAGTCATAGTATTTTCGCAAAAGTTTCTACTGATAGCGTTGAAAGAAATTAGGAGCACCTACGTCTACGAAAAATAGGCTTAGATACATAAGAAAGTCCCGCTTGTTCGGATGTGGCTGGTATCCATGAAAAAAAGTACACAACCCATTGTACCACACACCTTTCAGCAAAGCAAAACAGCCTTAAGTGCCCGATTTTTGTCGTATAGGCAGAAATGTAGGACATTAAAGAGAGGGGTTATGGGAATTTCATATTATGGCACTGGGATATGGCGTTTTTGTCGTGATAGGGAGGTAGTAGCTGTAACGAGTGTCTTTATGGAGGTGGTTGACTTCAACGATAAGAAGGACTCAAATTTACATTACAACTATGCGCACGTAGAAAAATGACCAATGACAAAACGTATCTGAGTCTAATCGAATGGATAGGATCCAATGATCTTACGTGTCAAAAGTGTTATGCTACATCCAATGAGTTGTAATCATACCAGTTATGTTCGTTCCTCCTGATGAGGTTACTGTAACGCCGTGTCTTACGTGGAAAACTAATGCGAGCGACCAACGCGATCTGTTAGCGCAATCAAACAATACAATCCTATGGAAGCGGCTTACGTAGCAACGTGGCGTCGCAGTAGTCGCTTTCGTCGCGGCAATCGCTCGCGTCGCGTGGTTTGATTTTCAAATCGGTTTGAATTTTGTCGCGCAATCGCGTTATTATTTGTTTACGTTTATGTATGTTAACCTGCTGTTGTTGCCATTCTTCATTCGTCTTTGATATTGCTTTTTTAGTCAATTATTGCCTTTGAGGCTTGCTTTAAATGTTTATCACGGAAGCAATAATATTGGAAGTGCAAAAAAGAGAAGTTTCGTGGAACAAAAAAGCAAGATATATAAAAACAGGAGGCTCGCAGACCTACCTTGGGATGCTGTGGCAAAAGAGACAAGTTTTTCAAGTAAGTTAAAACACCATTTAATAAATTATTTATTGTAAATGAATACACCGTTCAATTACCTGATAAATTCCCAGTCAAATATTGACAAAAGTTGTTCAGGAGAGAAATTACCGAGTCAGATCCACGATTGTGACTTCTTGCCTGTTGTGTTTCACTTGTCATGCCAAATGATGACTGATCTCGTTGGTAGTAAAAATTAGGAAAAAGAAGGCATTTTTCCGAACATAAAATAAAACTGGTATAAAATTACACTGGAGGAATCTGTAAATATGGTGTATCCCGCTTCAGCGACTAACGCGATGTGTAACCTCGATAAAAACATTTTTTATTTACCTGATGTGGAAGAAAAGCTTGTCAAAAAACGTTCTGTTCTGATTCAACTTCCGTTTGAATTCGTTAAAAATGTTCAATAATCAAATGTTGGGTGCAGAAACGATTTGACAGGGAAAACCGCAAGCGATGTGGTGAGTTAGTTGTGAAATTTTCACTGTTTGTCATTTTTGGAAAAATAATTGATTTAATAGGAGGATTTTGACGAGTCCACGTCTCACACCGTAACGTTTACTTATCCCATGCTATTATTTCATCTTAGACCATCCATTGAAATTTAAATGTCCCCACGGTTAAATATTTATATGAAAAAATTAGGAAATACATTGATACAGTCCTACGTGCTAATTTTTACGAAAAAATCAACATTTATTCAATTTGGAATTTTATGTGAACCGCGTTTCCAAAAATTTTGAATTTCTGTAATCGTCAAAGCTTGACCCATCACCAGGAAAAATGTCAGCGAAATGTAAAATTTTTTGACAGTTTTTGTCCACACAAATAAATTGTAGGCTATTTAAAACAATATATCAGAAAAATAGACCAAAAGTTAGAAATTTTCATGTGTTTTTAGGTAATAATATTTGCAGAGGTATCTCTGGAACTTGAGGTACGTCCAATTCCCTGTCTAAAATTTGTGCAAACCTTAACTAGTTTAACAAAGGATTTACTTTTCTGATCAAAATATCAAGTGACTTTTTTGCGAAAAATTAAAACATGCGAAAATTTACGTGGTTTTTAGCAGTAAATCACGTCGAAAACGGTTTTCAATGACCTCAAATCGATTTACTACTCAGGACATGAACTGTAACAACTATTCAAAAACGGTGTGGAATACGTTGCAATGTTTTCAATCAAAAAAATTCGCTATATATGACTGACTCCACTTAAGACACGGCCTAAGACGAAGCCCTCTGCCGAGTCAGCAAAATAGGCTATATAAGGAGCCTGCGAGCTCCGGATTAGACAGTCTTGACTTTACCATCATCTGTATCACAGCAGACGTGCTCCTTGTCGGAAAATATACCTAACCTTTTTTAAAAAGTCTTTCTTGGATCGACCGAACCTATCTTACCTGTATGTACTCTCATGTGGACCATCAGATATCCCTTGTGGCTGGATTTATAATCACAATACAGACACTCGAACGGTTTATAATCTGAAACAAGGAGGAACGGAAATGAAGCGCAAACTAAGCGGATGTATGTCACATGAGTTCACAAACATTATTATTAAAGTTACTAGATATTACCAAGAATAGATCATGATTTTACTAAATGATCGTGACAGCAAATGCAGCATTTCTGAGGTTATTTGTACAACTAGACTAAAATTTGTGTCGAACAACAATGATTAAAATACGATACAAATTGTGAAGCTAACGATTTAATCACTATTAAATTCACCCGCTTCCATAAGGAAAGTTGGAAGTTTCGAAAAGTAAGTAAGTTCCAAAATGAACCTAATTCTTTATTTGAACAGCGTATGACGGATCAGCTTCTATTGTACGTTCAGCCACTGTTTGTTCCTAACCATGACCCGCCGAAATCGATAAAAACATTGTCACGCTTTATTTTGTGGAAACGTTCACTGCTCTGATTCAACTTCCGTTTCCTTCGTTAAAAATGTTCAATAATCATATGATTGGGTGCGAAACGAGCGTTGACAGGGAAGGCCGAAGTGTGCTGACAATTCCTTTTGTCCGTCAGTTTGGAAAAATAATTGATTTAATAGCCAGCTTGTCGAGTCCACGTCTCCACCGTGAACGTTTACTTCCCACTGCTATCGGTACAATATTGTGAACTCCTACACAAATAAATACGGACGCAAAGAGGTACATGTATGTACTACGTCTAACCATTGACAAAACACCAACTATTCATTTGGATATCGTACAATTATTATTTACCTGAATGCATTTTCATGTGAGTATTCAATGCTGCCAGATGAGCAGTTTTGAAAGGACAAACTGTGCAGACGAAAGGTTTCTCTCCTAAGACAGATCAACATTAATAAACAACAGTTGACTGCATTGGTAAGATGCATACAATCCCACTGGATTGGAACGTTTCTTACCAGTGTGTGTCCTCATGTGTTGTACCAAATGAGATCGCCTAGAACCTCTGTAGTCACAAAGCGTGCAAGCATGAGGTCTTATCCCTGAAACGAGAGATGAGAAAAATTTATAAGAGAAAGGCAAGGAGATAGAAGCCACTATGGTGCAAGATTCTGTATACACGTTATAGACCGGCTTGCCCCTTTCCTGCTTACATCAGCACAAGACTCTTTGTATTCTCCTGCTCGGCCTTCAGCCAGCAGTCTTCCGTTCCACCGTGTTGCGGGATAGTCACGCTCCCTTTTGTTTCTTACATTTAGAGCTCATTGTTTTGTGATCGAGTTGTGTGTCGAATAAAGATTGCTTTTTAAAAAGTTCGTTGGTGATTGAAGAACCATAAGTTACTATATAAATAAGCTGGTAACACTCTGACCTTCGAGATATTTTTCACAATCTTTCACACATGCTTTAACCTATACATCAATTTGAGGCGTCCAGACATACGGTCTGGTAAAATGATTAGTTCCAAGGACTCCATAGTCAGGATGCGAGTCTGTCAATCTCGTTTTTGTGGATTTCGAAAGTGTTTGATAGATTTTGCCACGACTAATCAGCAAGCTTACAGATCTCATTCAAGCACAATACGAGTCTTCTAAAAGCAAGGGGTATCACAATGGAAGTCTCTCAGCCCCATTCCGCTTCACAGCAGGGATGTTACTTTTTCTGATGGATGATATTTTGTGCGCCACTCTTGAGGAAAACCCAATGTGGGTTCGAATTGAGTACCCCATGAGGGTGTAGCAGTTGAACTACCTCGATTATGTTGATGACTTAGGTCTCCTCTCGCAAAGACGAAAGGTCTCATTAAGACCTGTGTAAGCTCAGTGAGAGAGCAGGTCTCAACATTAATGTATCAAAGACCAAACCCTTGAGGATTAATGTTCCCCACCCGACTGACTTCACAGAGTGAAAGAAACAAGTTGAAGGCAGTAGCCTGATGGCAGTGAATGACCTTGCACTCCTGGACTGGACATTGAATAAGGAAAGAGTTTTGGCCTAATTGTGAGCAGTAAGGCAGTCTTCGCAGTTGGGATTGAAACAAAAATTACAGATCTTCGTGTCAAACGTTAAATCTGTTCTCCTCCAAGGGTGTGACACCTGGTTAGTGCCACACAATATCAATAATTAGATGCAAGCCTTCGTGAATAGACGCATTGGGACAATTGCCGGTGTCTATGGGCTAGCGGGGAAGCCAAGGATCTTGATCAGCCACTGTCCTGGAGGCAGATTAAAGGACTTGCTGCCAACTGGCCCTGGTGGATGGCTCTCACCTTGGTACTATGCATCCAAGATTTCGTGCAATTGCGATAATGATTAACCATGCAATAGCCTCTGAGCCTCCTGTGGGATGGCAATTCTATCTGCCCAGTATAGTCATATATTGAAAGTATAGTTCAACGTACCAAATACCAATAAATACATTTATCCTGTACGGAGCCAGACACGGCTGTCAAAACTTACAACTACTACTTTTGAGCGCTAATCTTATATCCCAGGGAAAAGCTTCATGGAAAATTTGTAATCTAAACCACTTGACTAACAAGAAAAATGATTCAAACGGAGAGGGTTTCCCTCTGGTATTTAATAGGTATGGACTTGAAAATTCTTGAAATATATTGAAGTACCAAGTGACAGTTGGCTAACTTCATTCTTCATTTTCAACTTGCTTCAACTAAATTGATGTACGTGAAGTCAGGAAATATTGGTCTTGAATTAAATCTTGCCTTTCAATTCTTGTGAGGATATTAATAACATTTTGCACTACTAATGTTTTGGCGTCGATTGGTATATATTCAATTACAAAACTACAATTTTCCAGAATGGTGTTGATAATTTCAATGATAATAACAACTACCATCATACCTAGATGTAACAGCGTATGTTTTCTAAACGATGTTTCATTCCCTGATCTGAATCCACAATGATCACAAGCAAATGGCTTCTCCCCTGTAACATATAAGAAACATTATGACCTTGTTACAGGTATAAATAGCTAGATGTAAAGATTACTGATTTCAAAAGTTCAGCTGTAAGAGAACTTTGCCAGTTCCAACTGGTATTGACAATAGAAATTCATTGTAATGCGACTATGATAGATAACTATAGTATGTTATGTTAAACTAAAAGTATGTACCACTATGAGTTCGTAAATGCCGCACTAAATCTCGAGGTTTCTGACTTCTGTGGCCACATATGTCACAAGCATACGGTTTTTTGCCTGCTTCCCCTAAAACAAAATTGGATTAAACAAAAAATAACCCCAATCAAGTTAATCATAATAAAAACAACTATATTGAAGTGCGATAATCTATTAGCTATTTCTAGAAATTTACTGCAAATTCTTCAGAAGTTTTCTTATTTCATATTACTGTTTTAGAGTTAAGTCAAATTTAAGAATCGAAGGCCCACATCGTCAAAATTGATATTAATCAGGCGGAGGAGAGTCTCTGTACGAAACAGAAGCTGACATCAAAACTTACAGCTCACGAAGCTCTGCACGCAAAACTATTGGTATTCCTTAGCCTTCAGCATCTTTTGTTGGAGAGATCTCGATTTACCTCAAATCATCATGCTACTATTCAAATTTCAGCTGTCTGAGTTGATAAGGACATGACCCGCAACCTGGGACCAGTCCAAAGACAAGACGCTGTGATGATGGTAATCGATCTGGCGGAATCAGGGAGTCGGTGCTGTTATGGAAGGCAATCGAACTGGGCAAAGGTCTTGCGATCGAACTGGGAACGTTATTGCTTGGTTCGGTCAGCCACATCTAGTAATTAAGATTTTTATTGAGCAATAATATGGATGTATCCGTGTATGTAGACCAGACGAAGGTGTGGTCGAAAGGTAGAGGGTCTGTAGCACTCTGAAGAGGAAGGCTATTGATGAAGTTCATAAGAAGCCAAATAAATTGATTAGAAAAGAACTCCTCTCGTCGCCAACTCGTAGCCTGGAGCATAGCAACTTGAAGTTACTTTGTCAGTGCATGTACACGTCCAGGAGGAAGCTGATACCACGCGTACCCAGGTCATTTTTTCATGTGTTTAATAAAGTTATTAACCTCTTCAATATTAGCAATTTTCCAGATTTCGTCATTCCCCCAGTTCAATCGCTGGTCCCCCAAAACCTTCCCCCAGTTAGATTGCGTTTCGGAAACTTTTCCACCAGTTGAAAATCCACCGCTGTGATTTTCTATCCAATTCTCGACGTTCACAGCCCCCGACGAGGGAAGTTGAGTTAGCTGCCGGCAAGTAGCCACTGGAATAGCAGCAGAAGGGAAATCCGTCATTCCCCCCAAAAGGACTTCAGACCGTCAGCAAGCCATCGGTGCCATTTTTACGCAACAAACGCGATCGTGAAGTGTAGTGCTTGTTGGAGCCCTAGATAGAAGGTTGGAACTCTAATGTCAGAATTGTTTGTCATCCCCCAGGGTTGATTCATCAAGATGCCGAAATGACTGGAACATCCCAGATCGATGTTGGATTTTCGGGCCAAATTTTGTTAACTTTGGTCGAGAAGTTACGGAGAAAATGCTTCGAACACCGGACGTACAGATATCTACTTTTGTATTCGACTTTTGAAATCAATGCATCTTGAAAGGTAAACCAACAAATTTAGAGAGGGGATTAAAATGTGTTTTTGGTCGATTACACAGGTTTATTATTGAAAATAATAAATTAAAATAGCTGTAGTCACTCCCAAGCAGTTCAGATCCTCAAGTGTTGTTGCGCATTACAAAACGAACCTCTCACTACTTATTTTACAGCTCACGTTTTCGAAATTCCTTCTTTATTAATCCTAATAACGAAAGACCTTAGACTAAGCAACGCCTGGAAGACCACCCCTGCACTTAACATCGCTAGTATTGGACCAGACACATCTTTAGTTGCGTTAAACCTTCAACATCGTGAAAAAAGAAAGGTGCGACACACGTAATCTGAAAAATAATTCATATAATTACCCAGATGCATTCTCTGGTGTTTACGGAAAACTCCAGCGTGTGACGTCTCAAATTCGCAATCCTCGCAGCTGTAATGGGAGGAATTTTCTATCTTCTTATATTCTTCTATAGCTGCTCTTTTAGCAAGTTTCTCTTCTTCTCTTTTTTTCTTTTCTAGTTCTTTCTCTTCCTTTTTAAGTTTGCCAACTGAAATGGATGAACCCTACAGTTAGAATTTAGTATATCTACTAACGTCAAAAATAGAAGCAATGCACAAGGAGTACAATACACATATTATTCAAGTTTAAGGCTTATTTAATAATCAGAAACTTCACTTCATTGACGATTTTTCTCCATCAAAAGATTTACTGTTTCCTGTATCTATCTGCATATTTGAATTATTACTCTACTCAGTGATAGATAAGGATAGTTCCCCCTTCCGTTTTCTTAAAACTGCTGAGACTAAGCATATACCTGAAGCTTTTTAGAATCTGGGGTATCCTCTGGGTGTTGCAGGCGTATCGCCTAACCCATGGAAGAGCAACGAGTCCATTCCATCATCCTCTTGTCCTAAAGTAGCAATTACCAACTACTCATCCTCTAATATTGACAGCTGAGACGCCTTCAATCACTCTGCCCCCTCAGCAAAATGGGCAATACATTTTTAAATATTACCTCTTGAAAAATGACTATTTATCTAAATGGGATGAAAACTGTAAAAACCATGCTTGTTTCGGAGATTTAAGGTGTGCGCATGTGCTATAGCTTTTGAAGATAGTAACCTAATAAAACCCTTACAGGGTAATGACATCGTAATTTCCCGGCAGCACTCCTAATTTCAGGGAGGTCGGATGACTAAGCCTAGAGGGAACGGATTGATGGAATTTAAAAGAAGGACATAGAGCACGTAAATCTGTTCTCAACCAATCGCTCTATCACTTGTGAAACACTGACACTCCGAAGCTTAGAAGAAATTCAAATCATGAATGCAAGCCAATTGAATAATAAACCAGTGAAAGAATTTGCAGCCTTTTTTTATGGTTATCAGAATGCTTCAACCCGTGTATCGGCTACAAAGCCTTTTAGGAGTTCACTCCAGTATCCACATTACATCACTAGGTTACTGCTATCAAAACAAAAACAATTATAAACCAAAACCCCAGTGAAAGAATTTGCAGCGCTTCATGCATATCAGAATGCTTCAACCGTGTATCGGCTACAAAACCTTTTAGGAGTTCACTCGAGCATCGACATTACTACATCACTAGGTTACTGATATCAAAACAAAAACAATAATAAACCAAAATAACGCAAATGTTGGCACCATAAATCGGGCCATAATCGGGAATGGTTTGACCTACGGACCTGGGGAGGGGCTATTCGATTCCTCATAGAAAGTTCTCCACAAAAAGTCCAAATTTAGGCCGCCTTGACTTTTTTGAGGTTTTTAGGGATTTTACAAAACTTTGACAACCCTTAAAGGGCACTTTAAATGAAGTGAGAGAGCTGGCTAAAGAATTGGGGCGCTGTCGGACCAACGTGGATTTTTCCTGAAAGTTTCAGATTTTTTGCTCAAGCCGTTTAGGAGAAATCGTGTGTACGGCGTAGCGGACGGACGGAAAAAATGGTGTTACAGATTTGGACTCTACACCCTTTGAAACGAAAACCGATGAAATTTTCGGGGGGGGGGGGGGGGGGTAAGATTTTTTTTTTCAAGAGCGATTACAATGGTTTATTATTGAATAATAAACCAAAATGTATTAATTACTATCTCAGTTTATATTACGATAATGAAAACCGAAAATTTCATATTACCTATATGTCCATTCTGATGTCTGACAAAACTTCTTTCGTAAGTAGTCTCGTAGTTGCACTCATCACAACTGTAGACAGTGACGGTAGCTCTAGCTTTCCGCTTTTGTTCTTTCTTAGTTGGCTTTGGAACTGTAAATATCATCCCATCAATGAAGAATTTCTGCCCATACGAGATCAATGCAAGAGAGAAGTTGGACAATATGATTTCAAGCCCTAAGATTCAGGGACAGGAAGAAGGAGCTTGTGTACCTAATAGGTACTCACCAAAATGTATCTTTTTATGGGCCATATAGTCTGCACGCTGATTCGTCACAAAACTACAAAAACCACAGACGTAAACTCGAGCACCAGCTAGAAAAATAAAATAAATTATTTAATTACAACATCGACGCAAAAATAAAACTTAGTAGATTGGTGTACTAACCAACTATGTATCACACTATATAAAGACGAGCTTATCAGAGTATATCGACGTTTCAGGGGGTGGTAACGCTGGGCGGGTGGAATTCTCGCCCCCGTCTCCCAGGGCAACCGACCTGCTCCCCCTCCCCCCGCCCCCACCAGTGAAGGAAGGAGGGCCCAAGCGGGGGGAAGCGTCTCCCAGGGCAAGCGACGTGGTCCTCTCCTCGGGGATTTGGGATATACGATTTTTTGACTTCGCATATTGTTATTATACTCCCTCATTATGTTATTCACCTATTTCTTTTTAACCTGCGTAGCAGGGCCATTAAACTAGTAATAATATATAAAGTATCCTGGGAAATTTTAAACTGTGTCATGATTTTAAGCCTTTACCTTCGTGTTTTCTTTTGTGTTCTTCCAATTCTTCTTTCGAGTTAGCCTCTTCCCCACACATATTACACTCGAAAATTTCAGCACCTATGTAAATTGCATTAGAAGTTTATATTAGAAACAGCACTAGTTCCTGTAATTAACAGGAAAATAATACGGTAGAGTAGGCTTACATCAAACTACTACATGCGACTGTTCAGCATGAGTTCAATGTTCAGTCAAATTTACATCTTTATAAGAGAGAAAGTTTTAATTTGCAACTTGGGTACACATTTGAGAACAAGAAGACTGTTGAGAGATATAGAAAATCAAATTTCTGCAAAGATATATTACACGATTACATCTCAACTGTAAGAGAAGTGTTATGTACGCATCAACCCTTACAAGCAATTCTGTTCACTAAATTGACTTGAAATTTCATGAAATGGACTGCTGAAATCGATGATGCCATTTTACAAAAGTATACTTCAAGCGAAGTAGTTTCTGAAAGATTGTTTGCTAGATGACATTTTTTGTTGCCCCTCACAATTACCAATTATTTAATTCAAAATGGTTGAACAGCGTTGGCGATCATCAATCTTAACGGAACTTCGTCAATCATCTTACCAAGGACACAGCTGTTTCACAAAACCATTGCCATAGGTTCTGCAGTCAGGATATCATACGCCTAAAACTGACTGAAACCAATGAAATCCACATGATTCTTCTAAAAACCCAAAATTCCGAAAGAATTTTGTGAGGTACCATCATAAAACGAATGCCAAAATATCCTCTGATTTTGAACGAAATCAGATTGATAATTCATAAGAAATCGACATTAAAGGAAATTCACGTTTGCGAATGGGCAAACGCTACTACTCAGGAAGTTTAAACGGCATACCACCCTTGAAAAGTCTTCAAAATTGGACTTGAACTTAATGTTGTTTTGGGTTTGACAAGGAATTACCACAGAAAAAGAACCACAATTCATGAGGAAGCGCTGATACGCAAAAGGCAAATAGTAATGTTGATTGAAAGTGTTGGGATATTTGAAACTTACTCATTTCCGAAACTTGAATGTTAGCCACATATAGCTCGCCCTATCGCCCTATACAGCTGTGTGGGTCTGGCATACCTATATCGGATCGTAACCTTCTGTTCTTCATTTTTCCATGCGATTAAACCGTGCTCCGAATGTTCATTTATTTATTTAAATTCCAATTGAAAGCATTGCTCCTCTCCATTGTATTGTGAGTTCAGTTCCGGACCTCACAACAACATGTCAGACAGCTGTCACTACGTAGCAGGGGGCAGTTGCCCTGAACGCCAACCATATGAACACTCCTTCTGTCATCTATTCCAGTACCATACAAGGAAAGCCTGTTACTCAGTTACTAAGTGCTTGTATTATACACCTTGCAAGGTGCACCAATTACCTTTTTGTGAATTACCACAGACAAAGAACCAAAATTCATGAGAAAGGGCTGATACACAGAAGGCAAATAGCAATGTTGATTGAAAGCATTCACAACATAGCAGGGAGCAGTTGCCCTGAACGCCGACCATATGAACACTCCTTCTGTCATCTATTCCAGTACCCTACAAGGATTGCCTGTGCCAGCTCAGCTACTAACCTGGTGTCACTACCAGTTCAGGTCGGCATTCATGATCTTATAGGTTAAAGTGGGGTTTTGACCAAATCGGACATCCTTTCCATCTAACAAACGGAGGGCAACGGTGTGACGGGGGCACCTAAAAACAGCTCTGAAGAGCATGTGTTGCAGTCTCTAGTGAAGGGCATTCGACAAAGATGATTTGTTCCATTTCATACCTTCAGTAACGAGGAAACAAAATACGCCGCCCTTCGAGCTGATAATTTATCACGTGATCTTCAACTATATAGTCTACCACTGTACAGATGGATGCTAACATCCAGAATTCGATTCTGAATACCACAGATTTTTTTCAATTTTATAAGCAGTCAAGTAGATGTTGATGCTCAACTATTGCACGATTGGCCAAAATGTCTCCTGGTTCTCAGGAATCTTGAAATAAGAGCGAATCGGAAACACTATAACTCAACCTCTTCATATTGTAAAGTGTATGATGCTTCAAACTCACCAGCTGGTTGTGAGGATCCACCTTCAGTATTTTCTCCAGGGCTTTCTACTGGTTTGGTAACAGAATTGACTCCTAGAGGGATAAACAAACCGTTACAAAACACCTGGTAACAACGATTTCGCAAGATCTATTGTTCACAACGTAACCTATTCTGAAGGGAACAGAAAATAATATAAATCGACAATTTATATAATTGTACCTAATTAATTATTGCAATATCATCAATGAATAACGAAAATGGTTAAACATGCTAATGTTTTCAATCTAGAACGTTGCTACCAACAGAAAATAAGTAAGGAATAGCGAACAAGGAAATATTTCAATACTAACGTGCTGTATTGGGATAGTAAGTCTGAAGGAATCATTCAATCGACTATCAATACCAATATTCTAATCTTAATCTGATAAGAGCGATAGCCAATCAGGAAAATGAGCGATTCCTAATTGGAACTTAATTCAACAAACATACCTGCATGATATTTTTTGTGGCACTTCATCTCTGTAGTATTATTGGTACTGAAGTCGCACAACTCACAGAAATGTATTTTGTCATCTAAAAAGAAAATGTATTAGCGTCAAGAACGTTAAGATTTTTAGTAAACAATTTTGATTGGTGAACCTTACAAATTAGGTGTCGCGAAAGAGCAGAATAGGCGTTGGACGTAACCTCGGAGCTATTTCACCCAAAACCCATTATCACTGTAATCAATCACATCATTCACACTATATAAAGACGAGCTTATCAGAGTATATCGTCGTTTCAGGGGGTGGTAACGCTGGGCGGGTGGAATTCTCTCTCCCCCCCCCCCCCGTCTCCCAGGGCAACCGACCTGCTCCCCTCTCCCCCCGACCCGCCAGTGAAGGAAGGAGGGCCCCAGCGGGGGTAAGCGTCTCCCAGGGCAAGCGACGTGGTCCTCTCCTCGGGGATTTGGGATATACGATTTTTTGACTTTGCATATTGTTATTATACTCCCTCATTGTGTTATTCACCTATTTCTTTTTAACCTGCATAGCAGGGCCATTAAACTAGTACTAGAATAAAACTAAAGCAGGATCTGTAATCTACATAGGTTGCTTACATTTCAGCATGCTGATTACCGAAACCTACTCATACATCACCTGAAATATTTTTAAAGGGCCTAGAATACACAATTATCGCAGCTAACAATTACTTCATCAACCACATGCTCTTTTGACTGGCTCACCACTAAGTTAAGTAACACATCATTTTACATTTTGGAACTTCATGAATGGAACGGCAATTGTGAATACTATATTTTCTTAAAAGTATAAAGTAGAGATTTACTATTTTAGTTAACTCCTTTTTCTTTTACATTTCCAGACGTTTCAACATGTTCCGGTATTTCAACTGCCCCCCATAAAGCTTAATCCATTAATTAGTTGAAACGAAGCTACGTAATCCGAACTAAAATTTATGAGCGAGACACTATTGATGAACAATATAAAATTAGTTTCCAAAACTTCATTTTTATTACTGAAATATTATGTGCTTGTTTGGCGAAAAGTATTGCGTTTTAAAATAGCATTACAGTTGATTTCTAATGATTTTCACGAACAACCAAGCCGTTTCTGTGGAAATGAAACTTCTTAAGTTTTCAACGGACAGATATCGTTCACCATTTGTTGGAAAGGGTGCTCATAGACATAAAATTTCTGATTCCCAGGCACAGGGGTATGATTTTGCAAGGTGTGTCAATATGAAATTTCCAGGACAGACATTGGTCCAAAACAACCCCTAAGTACTTAGTTTGTGGGACCTGCTTGATACATGGGCAGCTGCAATCACTTGCAGTACATGTTGACACATTGTGGCATTTGACACTTCCTAAAAACGGGACAGTAGAATTACGCAAAGAAAAAGCAACAAAATTGGATTTGTTAAAATTTAGCTTTAAGCCAAATGCCATCCAGCCAGTCTTTGACCACACGCAAGCAGGCAGAAGCCACTTGTGTGGATGCCTCCCACGTATTTCGTGAGACCACCACAGCAGTATCATCAGCATAGGTGATTGATGATATCAAATTAGACACTCATTCAGTAAATTTAATTTATGCTGCAGTTCCTCTCCCCTTTTTGATTTTTAAAACAGAGCAAAGTTATTTAACTAATTGACGCAGTTGAGATCAAACAACTGAGCAATAGATACTATGACCAACTTGAGTACATGGACAAGGAGGAGTGAAAAGTTCAACGACAAATACAGAGCTAAAAGTAACCAACAACAAGATATGTGTGGTGCCACCACCATGTCAATGCCTCAAGTATGCTAGTTGTTATACATAATTAGACTGAGGAAGTCCCCGCTGCGGGACGAAACGTCTCTAACAAGAATAAACAGATGTAACGCTCCAAATTAAGAGATTCGGAATGAATGTGGTCACTCCACTACCCACACCCACTATTAATTATAATATAAATATCTCCTTCGAGCTGGATGCCAAACAAATTATTCATAAAACAAATAAACAAAAGGGGTCCAAGAACTGTGCCCTGCGGAACACCAAAGGAGAAGGAAGATCCCTCACTCAAAATTGTATTTATTTTTACTTTTTGACATCTCCCTCGTAAATAACTCTGCACCCAGAAAGCAATGCTATCGCCCATTAACAATATAGCAACTCTATTTAATGAGGTTTCGCCATTTGTCGTTTATGTGTTTTGAAACACGATGCATCAAGAAGCAAAATTAATACAAGACTGGGAGAGAATGAAAATGATGTCCACTTTCCCAAACAAACGGGAAAACCTATTTTGAGAAAAATAGGTAGGTACTGAACACAAAAAGGCTGGTCGGGAAGGTTGAACTGGTATGCATTTTATCTAATTACCCCATGTAAGATCATCTCAAACTAAGAATTCAAGTCTTACCAGGGTGAGTTTTCATATGAGCTTGCAAATGTTGTCGTCGAGCTGCTTTGTAGTCACAAAGAAGACAGGCGAATGGTCTCAGACCTGAATCATAAAATACAATGTTTTGATGCTTCACTTTTCCACTAGCTAATTTTAAATTGTGTAGTACATCACTAAGGAATCGTTGGACAATAATGGTTTTCAGAAACCAGAATTCAAGACAATAATCAGTTGTGTATCAGTCTGTTCATGAAAAGCATTATAAAGGTGTACCATGAAATGCTGTACTCTTGGGTAAAGAAAGGTTTCTGGAGAGTCAGAATGCTGTTCACAAACAAGCTAACATTTGTATTATACTTAAAGACATCAGTTATAACCCTTTCAATAGAATAATGGCCACTTACAATGCGCCCTGCACTGGAAAATTAGAACTAGTGAGTCAGGCAAGGTTGGTAAGGGCCAGTAGGGAATTCCAAATCGTACAGCTGGCAGCACTAAACAACAGCAGCATAAAACAGCCTTCACTCGTAGCCATTTTGACTTTGATGTGTTCTTCAAAACTTAATTCTCTGTTTTAAAACTAATTTCTCTGCTTCAAAAGTGTATCTCCCCCACCCCCCTAAAGAAAAAACGCTGCAAATTCTTTCACTGGGGTTTATTATTCAATTGGCTTGCGTTCATGATTTGAATTTATACTAAGCTTTGAAGTGTGCGTGTTTCACAGGTGATCAACTGATCAATCCAAATAGGTATTTTGGTTGAGAACAGATTTACGTGCTCTATGCATATCTCCTGAAATTCAGTAATGCTCTATCACCTGTGAAACACGCACACTCCAAAGCTTAGTAGAAATTCAAATCATGAACGCAAGCCAATTGAATAATAAACCCCAGTGAAAGAATACTTTTTATCCCAGTAATAATATTGAATAATAAACCCCAGTAATAATATTGAATAATATTTACCTATATATTATCAGCGTTTCATGCATATCAGAATGCTTCAACCCGTGTATCGGCTATAAACTACAAGTATCCACATCGGCTATCACTCCAGTATCCACATTCACTACAACTCGACGCTATCGGCCGGACATCACTAGGTTACAAACAAACAATAATAAACCAAAAAACGCAAATGTTGGCACCATAAATCGGGCCATACATCGAGAATGGTTTGACCTACGGACGTGGGGAGGGTCTCATTCGATTCCTCATGGTATGTTCTTCAAAAAGAGTACACATTTAGGCCGCTTCGACTTGTTTTGAGGTTTTTAGGGATTTTACAAAACTTTGACAGCCCTTAAAGGGCACTTTAAATTGAGTGAGAGAGCTGGCTCAAGAATTGGGGCGTCGTCGGACCAAGATGGATTTATCCTGAAAATTTCAGATCTTTTGCTCCAGCCGTTTGGGAGAAATCGTGCGTACGGCGTACGGACGGAAAAATTTGTATTGCAGATTCGGATTCTACACCCTTTGAAACGTAAACCATGAAATTTTCAGGGGGGTTAGATTTTTTTTTTTTTTTTTTTTTTTTTTTTCAAGAGCGATTATAATGGTTTACCTATTATTGAATAATAATCCAAAATTAATGAGAAGAAAATTGAGAAACTTATCGTTTTCCAGCCGTTTTAACCTACTTTTGGTTATTTTTTAATCAATTTCTTAAATTGTGCAATTCAATGTGCTAAATTGATCTAATTTAGTCAGAAATCGTTTCAGAATGGCTCCAAACGGATTTCCACGTAGGAAGGTTTTGTTAATAGTGGAAAATTTGTTAAAAGTTCAGGTACGATTGCAAACCTCAATGGAATATAATTTCTTTAATTCGCCGTTATCAATTTTGAAACTGAAGAATCAGCTTCCGACTGTCTGTGATTTCATAGCAAGGAAAACGGGGAAAGAAGGGAAAATGTTCAAAACAAATGGAAAAACTTACCTAAATGAGTCTTTTTATGTGACACGAGATTCCTAGGATCTCCAGTTCTGTATTCACACTGATCACAAGCGAAGGGTTTCTGACCTGTGAAATACACATATTTTTTAAATTGTTTCTTAATCAGTTACAAAGGTCCTTGTGATTTCTGATTCATTTGAATTGACAAAACCGAACATTCAGAAAAATTGGACCAACTCTTCTCTTCCACAAGAGGTAACTTTTGGATCCTAACTTTATCATATTAGTACATTTTGGAGATTTTCAAGCTTAGTTTTGTTCGGACGAAGTGATATTTTGAAAGGGTGTCCGGTAAAAGAACGACGAAACTTCAAGGATCGATTCAACAACTAATTTGCCACTACTTTTACCTTGTAGCATTTTTTTTGTCATATCTTTTTCTGCCTATTCTACATCGAATTTTGTTTTTCGTAGTACTTACCTGTGTGCTGCCTCACGTGACTGGCGAAATTGGAGCGTTTCACGACAGTGTAAGTACAGATGTCGCAGCAATAATGTTGTCTACCTACAAAACGAGATTACAAAAAACAATTAAATTGCGAACAAATGAACTCTTTTCCAACATACTCCATAATCAAAATATCTGTGGTGTTTGATACCAAATTTCAACAAACAACCAAATTACTGGAGCCTGGAATGACTAAATATGTCTCAATAATTGGAAACAATTTAGAAAAACAAAGTCTGGCAAAGTTTTTCCATGAATTCAGTCCAAGATCGACAATCAAAGAGTGTGTTCTCGAATCACTTTTCTTAAACTTTGAATAACAATCTTGAAGTAGTATACTTTCTTGAATTACCGAACGAAATGTAAGAATTACCATTCTTTTTTATGCGTTTATGGGTAGTTTCGTGAGCCGCCAAGTCTTCACCTCTACTGGCAGTAAACCCGCAGATATCACACGTCACAGACATGTCAGATATAACCACTCCTTGTACATCTGTGAAAATGTCAATATGTTAGTTTTCCAAATTTTATACGCAACTATTAATGAAAAAATACAAATAATAAACGAGATTTAGCACATTTATATACATGAAGGGTAACATTTCCATGAATCTTAGCCTGTTTTGTGAATATTTTTCTTTGTTGTTAGTAATATATGTATACACAAATATTTCCATATTGTAACGACCAACATTTCAATATCTCTAATTCTTTTGATGTATATCTTCCTAATAAGTTTCTCGAAAAAACAATGGGTATTTCATTATTGAAGGCAGATAAGAAAATAAATTGGACTCAGGGGTGTCGCAGATGATTAGCTCGCTTTTATAGACGGTAATTTATACTTAATGTCCTATACAGAGTGATTCCCTCGTAGCGTACGAAAATGTTTTGGGTGCAACTAGACCAAAAATGGAGCAAAACGCCGCTAACCGCACTGTTTTATCTCAACCCGTTCCGGAGATATGATAAGTTAAAGTTTGAGCTGTTCATTCGATGCAAAGTTAGTGACTTTTATGGTAACCTGTACTACCATCTTATTGGAAATTTAACACTGAATCCGAAAATGTACTAAAAAATTGAAAAACATTGGAGCAAAGTGCACATAACACAGCTTTTATGAAAAAACGTGGTTTCCTCGAAAAAATCTTTGAAAAATCATATCTCTGGAACGGGTTGAGATAGAACACAGCGGTTGGCGGCGTTTTGCTCCATTTTCGGTCTAGTTTCGCCGGAAAACTTTCGTACACTACGAGGGAATCACCCTCTATATATATCCATTACACTCATCAAGAATCCTTTTCTGAATAACAAATCAGATGAAAAGGGTGAAATTCGCCTCTTATGAGGCGAATGAACAGGAAACCATGGGCATATAGAGATACCTTACAGAGGCGGCTCCTGTCTTTATGAAACCAGGGGGCATAGAGATGACCAAGGGTTATTGCAAATGGGGTAGAAGAGATGCCTTTCTTAGCCACTAACAACTTGTCTGTATCATTTTCCTATTTCGTTGAAAATTGCATGAAAACAAAGATGCAATAAATTTTCCAAATAAAGACGCCAACACATACTTACCAGAAAAACTCCTGAATAACTCAGTAGGCACCACTGGCCATCTGTTTTCTAGGCAATAAGCCATTTACACAGGATGCATGAATTACTTTTACGATTCGTCAGTTTATACCCAGAATGACAGCTTCACTAGTAACACAGCCAAACACTACAGCAGTAGACAGCAAACACTAGGTTTACTAGTGTTGAAATGAGCTCGGGAATTTGAGAATCTTTGATAACAGGGTTCGCCAACTGTGTTCAGCATGGGTGACAGTTCACACAGTACCGAGCAGCTTGCTGATGATTGTTTGAAAGTATGTTCGCAAATGATGCTTGTTTTTTGTAAACAGGGCACCCATAAACAACTTTGTAGACAACAGAAAACAGCACTTGGGTAAGCAGTTACAACGCACTGATAGCGAAATGATAAAATACGCCTAGAGTGACAACGAGTTGGGTACGAACGAACCATAACGCTCCTTCTTTGATTTCTTTAGCTTTCTGACTGGTCAATCGCACATGGGCGCCTCAATGCAAACTTGAAACTAAGCCAACTATATTGTGTTCTCTTAGAGCAGGTGCTCACGTTCATCTGAACGTCTAGTTTCCCCCTTTAAACTGCATTCCAGAACCCTAGAAGGTCTATTTCGCTATTTGTTCATAGGATAAGGCCAGTCTTGTTTCGCTAGCTCCAATTGAGAGTTTTTTGTTCCCCTTTCGGTTTGTTGGTTAGGGGGTGCACATACTACTATCACCTGCAACTCCATGAACTCCCATCTAACTACACTATTAACTACATTCCTCTCTAAGACGGCTGAAGTTCAGTGTAGGGGGCCCCTTCTGATAAGAAGGATATATCGATGTGTACTAGGATCGATGTTTTTGTAGGATCACAATATCGATACTGTTGCATGTCGGATTGCTTTTGCCACCAGCTGAAGTCCCGCCATCTTTCCCGCTTTTATTCAACCTTTCGTTCTTCAACCAGCACAACTGATCTATTTGTCCAACTAATCTATACTTTACTAAAAGGATTGATGTAGGATATTTTTTTGTTTTTGAGATGCGAGCGAAGCGAGCATCCAGACCACCAAACTAGACAGAACACATTCCAGCCTTTACCTGAACCCGTCGTCATAATCTTAACCTACGTATTTCACCATGTTCATTTCCCGCCATTTGCTACTTAAAAGTTCGTTGTTTTCCGCCATATTCAAAAGTTGCAGTTTGTAGAGGTTACGCGTATCATCGATTTATATATCGCAAGCGTGGATCGATATATAGACATCGAGTTACGACGGTCTTATCAGGAGGGGCCTCCTACACTGAACTTCTACCTACTATCACCTGCAACTCCATGAACTCCCATCTAACTACACTATTAACTACGTTCCTATCTAAGACATATTACCTAGGAATCTACTGTTGGTTGTGGTTGTAGGAACCTTTTATTAAAAACCAAATTTTATTGTAGTTGTAAGCTCCTACAGCATCTATTCATACACCTAATTGGACTGTTATCATGCACCTGTTTTAGTATGTTCACAATCAGAAACCGGTAAACTTAAGTAATAATCCATACAAACTTTCAGTAATGACTTATTACCACTTTCGCCTGAAAGCTCCACTTGTACACAAGACATTGGTAGATTTTCGCCTTCAGAGCTCGGTTCAACCTCGTCTCGTATCACTTCCATCGTTTTAGCGGAAGATGTAGATGCTATACGTTTACAGCCAATATACCATGAATCTGTAGATCAATATAAAATGCATTGTTAATTCTAACGTACTGAACTGATAACAAAATACGTATAGAAGTCAAGCACTGTAAAGCTTCATGACTGTAATAAAGTCGAAAAGAGTTGTTACCAGTATTCCCACTCGGGAAATTCTGTAGGATCAAATGGAGACGAGATGATAGATACAAACGAATCTGAACGAACTAAATAAGATTAACTAAATCGGATTAAACGATGATGTTAAGAGTGGAAGTGGGCCTTTGCAGGCCCAAGAACGTTATAGAGATATGAACAAAACGAACTGATAGACAAATTTCTACGAAATTATATTGATCTCACAAATGTGCACAGTATGTAAACACAGCTCAAATAGAGAAGGAGGTAAAATTAAAAATATTAAAATAATGGATTGATTACTGAGGTCCAAACAAAAAACACTTGGGGCGTTGACTAGTCCTTTTAATTTCTTTACCCTTGCTGAAGAGAATGGCGGACAGCATACTGTGGTGCGTTCCATAGCGTGGCTCCACACAGTGTGACTGGAAGGGATGCATTTGCACCTAATCCCAGTAGGTACCTTTAAACCTTTATCAAGAGCTCTACTGCACTATCGGCGAAAGACAAAGGAGGAGGGTTTACAAGTCCAAATTAAAGGTTTCGTACTATTTGTGAACAACAAAGTACTAACATTGGAAGATCTATGTAAAAACGCTGCAAATTCTTTCACTGGGGTTTATCATTCAATTGGCTTGCGTTCATGATTTTAATTTATACTAAGCTTTGGAGTGTGCGTGTTTCATAGGTGATAGAGCGATTATTGAATTTCAGGAGATATGCATTGATTTGATTTGATTGATCAGTTGATCATATTTGTGTGCCTCCTGAAATCCAATAATCGCTCTATCCTGTGAAACGTGCACACTCCAAAGCTTAGTAGAAATTCAAATTATGAACGCAAGCCAATTGAATGATAAATATTGTGAAAGAATTTGCAGCGTTTTTTTATTGAACCTCAATACCCCCCCCCCCCCCCTCCCCACAATAAAAACATCCATAATTTATCAAGTCCTTTAGCGCTCGTATTGCGTTAAAACTTCCCCAAACCCAAATTTAAACGATGTAGCCAAAGGTAGACTGATGTAGAGGAGGCACACAAATATGATCAACTGATCAATCCAACGTGCTCTATGCATATCTCCTGAAATTCAATAATCGCTCTATCACCTGTGAAGCTCAGTAGAAATTCAAAACATGAATGCAAGAAAAATGAATGAAATTGAACAATAAACCCGAGTGAAAGAATACTTATTTACCCCAGTAATAAATTGAATAATAAACAACAGCAATAATATTGAATAATATTTACCTATATATTATCAGAATGCTTCAACCCGTGTATCGGCTATAAACTACAAGTATCCACATCGGCTATCACTCCAGTATCCACATTCACTACAACTCGACGCTATCGGCATCCCTAGGTTACAAACAAACAATAATAAACGAAAAAACGCAAATGTTGGCACCATAAATCGGGCCATACATCGGGAATGGTTTGACCTACGGACCTGGGGAAGGGCTCATTCGATTCCTCATGGTATGTTCTTCAAATAGGTAAATAGTTAGGCCGATTCGACTAGTTTTGAGGTTTTCAGGGATTTTACAAAACTTCTACAGCCCTTAAAGGGCACTTTAAATTGAGTGAGGGAGCTGGCTCAAGAATTGGGGCGTCGTCGGACCAAGATGGATTTTTCCTGAAAATTTCAGATTTTTTGCTCCAGCCGTTTCGGAGATATCGTGCGTGCGTACGGCGGACGGACGGAAAAATTTTTATTGCAGATTCGGATTCTACACCCTTTGAAACGTAAACCATGAAATTTTCAGGGGGGTTAGAATTTTTTTTTCCAGAGCGATTACAATGGTTTATTATTGAATAATAAACCAAAAGTACGGAGAAAATTACAAGGAAGAGGGGGCCTGGAAGCCCGGCCAAAAGTGCCATTGACAAAAAGAAAAGCGATGGCCCACAATAGCAATCAAGGTACCTAGGTATTTAGATACTACGCATATATTGAATGGAAAACAGAAACACACAATGATAATCCAATGCTGACTCCTAAAACTAAAACCCTCTTCGAAAATTACAAACTAGAAAACCTGGAATTTTCTTTTGGGACCTGAATGGAAAATTTAATTGAATTAAATTGAGACTTGGCACGAAAACAGCGATTTCAGCAAGCCGTCCTACTTTCAGAAGGCTACGTTAGCTTTGATTTGTCAGCCTCTAGAGACAGCAGACATGGTCGAGTCAGTGGCGGTTATATTCGAGAAAAAACAGCTTGCGGACCATATTTGGCATCACGAAAATTTGGATCATACTGAGAATCACGTTGATTAATGTTACAATGGCATCAGGAGTTAACTATTTGAACCCGTCTGTTGCCGGCGAGACAGCAATCAGTAGGATAGGTGAATCATTTTATGACTTATCAGATTCCTTACTGGCAGATACAGTGTAAATGTAAAAACGCCTGCCAAGTGGGTGTGGCATATAGCTTCCTCGTATCCATAACATGACTGTATAGATCATTGAAAATTATTATTGACTAACGAACTTCGTTCAATTAGGCGAAGTAAATATTGAATTAGGGTAAATTTATTGTTATGCAGGAGCATAACTTGAGAAAATAAAGTTAGGCATGTTCAACTATTGAACAAACTATAAAATATACCTAATAATAAAAATTGACATTGACGCTGAATGGATAGATGACTGAAGTGATAAATAATTATTATGACATTTCTAAAAATAAAATATAAGCGGAGTTCTGCTTGTGGCAAGGATTTCACGTTTGCGCATGCGCAGAGGCTACTATTGATCCGGGGGCCATGAAACTCATAGGGGACCATCTACACATCAAACCGAACAATCCCTGAAAATAACTTTATTTGTATAAATCACTTAAGTGATTTATATTATATTATTACTTATATTTAAAGTTAATTAATTTTCTTTTTCTTGGTCGATTGCAAAGGTTCATTATTAAAAATAAGAAGTCAAACTCTGTCCAGAGAAACTACTGAACCAAAATTAATGAAACTTCAGTCAAAATCACAAATTGGTAGGTTGGGAGTGCGTTCTAGACATTGGTTTTTGTCAATTCAAAGGGATGTAATTAATATTAATAAATTAGAGCATCGAAAACTTTTGAAATAACGCTGCCAAAAGTTTCCATTGTGCTTGATGGGCATCCTTTCAATATATCGAATGAGCAGACTCGTACCGCTTAACGTTCATCCGTTTCCTGCCCCTAAGGGCTTGAACTTTGACAGGAAAAAACGCTGCAAATTCTTTCACTGGGGTTTAATATTCAATTGGCTTGCGTTCATGATTTTAATTTCTACTAAGCTTTGGAGTGTGCATGCGTTTCACAGGATAGAGCAATTATTGAATTTCAGGAGGCACACAAATATGATCAACTGATCAATCCAAATAGGTATTTGGTTGAGAACAGATTTACGTGCTCCATTCATATCTCCTGAAATTCAATAATCGCTTCATCCTGTGAAACACGCACACTCCAAAGCTTAGTAGAAATTCAAATAATGAACGCAAGCAAATTGAATAATAAACCCCGAAAGTTTGCAGCGTTTTTATTGAGCCTCAATACCCCCCCCCCCCCCCCTCCACAATAAAAACATCTGTAATTTATCAAGTCCTTTGGCACTCGTATTGCGTTAAAACTTCCCCAAATTCCAAATTTAAACGATGTAGCCAAAGGTAAACTGATGTAGAGGAGGCACACAAATATCATAAACTGATCAATCCAAATAGGTGTTTTGGATGAGAACCGATTTACGTGGTCTATGCATATCTCCTGAAATTCAATAATCGCTCTATCACCTGTAAAACACGCACACTCCAAAGCTTAGTAAGATTCAAATCATGAACGCAAACCAATTAAATAATAAACCCCAGATAATATTTACCAATATATTATCAGCGTTTCATGCATATCAGAATGCTTCAACCCGTGTATCGGCTATAAACTACAAGTAATCACATCAGCTATCACTCCAGTATCCACATTCACTACAACTCGACGCTGTCGGCATCACTAGGTTACAAACAAACAATAATAAACCAAAAAACGCAAATGGGGCCATACATCGGGAATGGTTTGACCTACGGACGCGGGGAGGGTCTCATTCGATTCCTCATGGTATGTTCTTTAAAATAGGTAAATATTTAGGCCGATTCGACTTGTTTTGAGGTTTTTAGGGATTTTACAAAACTTTGACAGCCCTTAAAGGGCACTTTAAATTGAGTGAGAGAGCTGGCTCAAGAATTGGGGCATCGTCGGACCAAGATGGATTTTTCCTGAAAATTTCAGATCTTTTGCTCCAGCCGTTTGGGAGACGGACGGAAAATTTTTTATTGCAGATTCGGATTCTACACCCTTTGAAACGTAAACCATGAAATTTTCAGGGGGGTTAAAATTTTTTTTTCCAGCGATTACAATGGTTTATTATTGAATAATAAACGAAAATAACGTCTATGGATGTGAGTGTTGAAGTACTTCAACATGGTAAAAATCGCCTAGCACCTTGCGAGGATCGCATGAGCTGATATAATTGCAGTAGGAAATTCTTTTTCAAGTGTTCCTTTTAAAATCGAGTTTTTCAAGTCTCTTGTAACATAATCGTGGGCAAGTGAAAGGTAGGTTGATATTCCATTCCAAATCGTTAAATTTCAGTTGTTCCATTCTTGAGTTTCCACGTCGATGTACAATATATTTCATTATTTATGTATTAAGATCGTCTGGTGCACTAAGGACTTGTAAAGTTGTAGTGCTCAAGAAGTATTTTGGTTTATTATTCAATAATAAACCATTGTAATCGCTCTGGGAAAAAAATTCTAACCCCCCCTGAAAATTTCATGGTTTACGTTTCAAAGGGTGTAGAATCTGAATCTGCAATAAAAATTTTTCCGTCCGTCCGCCGTACGCACGATTTCCCCCAAACGGCTGGAGCGAAAAATCTGAAATTTTCAAGAAAAATCCATCTTGGTCCGACGACGCCCCAATTCTTGAGCCAGCTCTCGCACTCAATTTAAAGTGCCCTTTAAGGGCTGTCAAAGTTTTGTAAAATCCCTAAAAACCTCGAAACAAGTCAAGGCGGCCTAAATGTAAACTTATTTTTAAGAACATACCATGAGGAATCGAATGAGCCCCTCCCTAGGTCCGTAGGTCAAACCATTCCCGGTGTATGGCCCGATGTATGGTGCCAAAATTTGCGTTTTTTGGTTTATTATTGTTTGTTTGTAACCTAGTGATGTCCGGCCGATAGCGTCGAGTTGTACTGAATGTGGATACTGGAGTGATAGCCGATGTAGATACTTGTAGTTTATAGCCGATACACGGGTTGAAGCATTCTGATATGCATGAAACGCTGATAATATGTAGGTAAATATTATTCAATATTATTACTGGGGTCAATTATTATTATAGCACGTCAATCGGTTATTAACCAAAATACCTATTTGGATTGATCAGTTGATCATATTTGTGTGCCTCCACTACATCAGTCTACCTTTGGCTACATCGTTTAAATTTGGATTTGGGGAAGTTCTAACGCAATACAAGTGCTAAAGGACTTGATAAATTATAGATATTTTTATTGTGGGGGGGGGGGGGGTATTGAGGTTCATTTAAAAAACGCTGCAAATTCTTTCACTGGGGTTCATTATTCAATTGGCTTGCGTTCATGATTTGAATTTCTACTAAGCTTTGGAGTGTGCGTGTTTCACAGGATAGAGCGATTATTGAATTTCAGGAGACATGCACGGAGAGTAAATCTGTTCCCAACCAAAATACCTATTTGGATTGATCAGTTGATCATATTTGTGTGCCTCCTGAAATTCAATAATCGCTCTATCCTGTGAAACACGAACACTCCAAAGCTTAGTAGAAATTCAAATCATGAACGCAAGCCAATTGAATAATAAACCCCAGTGAAAGAATTTGCAGCGTTTCTTACGAAGTTGTCCTATCGTCTTTGGTGTATTAGAAGTCAATTACAAGGTGTGGGTACACACTGATCGGCTGAAGGGCCCTTGAGGCTAATATGTTTCCTAATCGATCTACGGAGGTGAAGTTCAAGGTGAGATCTTTTTGAGGCATCTGGAATACAATTACAGTGTATAAGCGACGAGAGAAGTCAGTGTTTTGAACTACCTACTACCTCCCAATAATGGTGATGCTCGAGCCAGGCACTGAATGGTTAACGGTAATGTGAATTTGTAGCTAGTTCGTAAAAGTTAACCTTTTCGGAAAGTCGTGAATCTTGAAAACGGTTTAGTGCCTGAAAAAACCAAATCTGCGAGATGTTCGGCCCATTATGGGAATGTAATGACCCGGTAGGTACCTAACTGAAAGCCGTAACTCAGCCACATGACTAATTTCGATAATGTTGAAGATCTATAAATGATCTAACGGGGGTTGTGAAAGCTTCGCCACTTAATAATTCACTCGAAGGGATTGATTCATCATTTTTCGCTTAATTTCTACTTGGATAATTCAACAGCGAAGTTGATAGGCAAACTACAGTGGTTGCCGCTTAATCCGTTCAGTGGTTAATCCGATCAGACGCCTAATCCGATCAAAATCGCTTAAGCGGCCCACACACTATCCAACCGTTGGCCAACAATCGGAGGTGGGGGGTGCCGAAAGACGACCCCCTCTCCGCACTCGCACCTGAGTTGGACGGTGTGTGGAAGGGACCCAACCGTCGGGCCCGTTGGATGACTAGAACCACCCGACATCAAGCAGTCGGGTTCCCCCCACCTTCAGTTCCGATTGTTGGCCGACGGTTGGATAGTGTGTGGGCCGCTTTAGGACAGAACGAACGTATCCCTTTGTGTGTAATAGCAGGTAGCAGCTCGAAAATGGACGTACAACACGTGAAATAGAAAAAGCAGAAATGGAAATCGAACCGGGAGACATGAAATAAACTTCCTTCAACGAGTGGATTCAAATCGACGATAATTCGCCACCACACCATGTAATGGATGACATGGAAATCGAGCAGGCGATGTTGGAATCAACCAACCCTGATCCTGAAGCACCGACGGTCAACGAGAGGAGAGAGTACCAGTAACCCGACATGACGTACTAAATGTGGTCGATACTCTACGACGGGCCATTGAAGAACTGATGTAGGAGAGGAAAACTTCAATTTTGGTTTATTATTCATTAACAAAACATTGTAATCGGTTTACGTTTCAAAGGGTGTAGAATCCCAATCTGCAATACAAATATTTCCGTATTGCACGATTTTTCGCGCCGTACGCACGATTTTTCCCGAACGGCTGGAGCAAAAAATCTGAAATTTTCAGGAAAAATCAATATTGGTACGAGAATGTCCCAATTCTTTAGCCAGCACTCTCACTTAATTTAAAGTGCCCTTTAAGGGTTGTCAAAGTTTTGTAAAATCCCTAAAAACCTCAAAAAAAGTCAAGGCGGCCTAAATTTGGACTTTTTTTTAAAGAACTTTCCATGACGAATCGAATGAGCCCTTCCCCAGGTCCGTAGCTCGAACCATTCCCGATGTATGGTGCTAACATATGCATCCGCATTCACTACATCACTAGGTTACTGCGATCAAAACAAAGACAAGAGTTTTTTTTTTGTTTTGATCGCAGTAACCTAGTGATGTAATGAATGTGGATACTTGGGTGAACTCCTAAAAGGGTTTATAGCCGATACACGGGTTGAAGCATTCTGATATGCATGCTCCGTCTTACGAAATTTAAAATTTTCAAATAGAATATTTTTCCATTGTAATCGCTCTTGAAAAAACGCTGCAAATTCTTTCACTGGGGTTTTTTCCATTGTAATCGCTCGTGAAAAAACGCTGCAAATTCTTTCACTGGGGTTTATTATTATATATAGGAGGCACACAAATATGATCAACTGATCAACCCAAATAGGTATTTTGGTTGAGAACAGATTTACGTGCTCTATTCATATCTCCTGAAATTCAATAATCGCTCGATCACCTGTGAAACACGCACACTCCAAAGCTTCGTAGAAATTCAAATCATGAAAGCAAGCAAATTGAATAATAAACCCCAGTGGAAGAATTTGCAGCGTTTTTTATGGATATCAGAAAGCTTCAACTGGCTTGCGTTCATGATTTGAATTTCTACTAATCGTTTGGGTGTGTGTGTTTCACAGATGATAGAGCGATTATTGAATTTCAGGAGGCACACAAATATGATCTACTGATCAATCCAAATAGGTATATTGTTTGAGAACCGATTTAAGTGCTCTATTCATATCTCCTGAAATTCAATACGTAAATCTGTTCTCAAC
Source organism: Creontiades dilutus (assembly GCA_031894815.1). Taxonomy (NCBI): domain Eukaryota; kingdom Metazoa; phylum Arthropoda; class Insecta; order Hemiptera; family Miridae; genus Creontiades; species Creontiades dilutus. Next base: position 171,044 of record JAVIWC010000333.1, read on the forward strand.
AGTAAAATACCTATTTGGATTGATCAGTTTGGAGTGTGTGAATCATATTCGTGTGCCTCGTGTGCTTCTGAAATTCAATATTCGCTCTATCACCTGTGAAACACGCACACTCCAAAGCTTAGTAGAAATTCAAATCATGAATCATTGAATAATAAACCCCAGTGAAAGAATTTGCAGCGTTTTCTTTAGATTTTCCCTACACGTTATCAGGTAATCAACCTTTACCCACTTGTTGAAAAACTTTTCATTCATGTCAACATCTCATGCTGTCCCTTTAAAATGAAATGAAGGTGAGTAACCGAACAACTTTCACTCCTCCTCAATGGATTATAAATAAGTTATGAAGGAGCTGCATGAAGCTTTAATGTGCCGCTTACATTACAGATGGGTTGGCGTTATTACCATCAACCTAGAAAAAATGGAGGGAAACAAGAAGGGTGGTCAATATATCTTCCTTACTGCTTCTAACGGGGACATTGAATTAGCCGAAGAACTGAAGACGTGTCGAAATTATTGAAATCACAAAAGAACAGTTATATATGTTGTTGTCGTCGTGTTCACATGCAGAATATTACGCTATTGTAGGTATTTTGATAAGAGCTTCGTACAAAGAGACCAGTAAAGGTAAATTTCGCTTAGTTATATTAAACGCAAAGACTTCCATCATGCAACTGTCTTTGGGACATATAGAACTCAATTACAAGGTATGGGGTCATACTGATCAGCTGAAGGACCCTTGTGGCCAATTTCTTTCCGAATCGGTCAACCTTTCCGAAATGTAAATGGAGTTATTTTTATGGCTTCTAGAATACAAGTACTAAGTACGGAGTCGCCAAGCGGCGACTACTAAATCGAAATTTCCATTTTGTTTTATTATTCAATAATAAACCATTGTAATCGCTCTGGAAAAAAAAAATTCTAACCCCTCCTGAAAATTTCATGGTTTTACGTTTCAAAGGGTGTAGAATCCGAATCTGCAATAAAAAATTTTCCGTCCGTCCGCCGTACGCACGACATCTCCGTAACGGCTGAAGCAAAAAATCTGAAATTTTCAGGAAAAATCCATCTTGGTCCGACGACGCCCCAATTCTTGAGCCAGCTCCCTCACTCAATTTAAAGTGCCCTTTAAGGGCTGTAAAAGTTTTGTAAAATCCCTGAAAACCTCAAAACTAGTCGAATCGGCCTGAATATTTTCCTATTTGAAGAACATACCATTAGGAATCGAATGAGCCCTTCCCCACGTCCGTAGGTCAAACCATTTCCGATGTATGGCCCGATTTATGGTGCCAACATTTGCGTTTTTTCGTTTATTATTGTTTGTTTGTAACCTAGTGATGTCCGGCCGATAGCGTCGAGTTGTAGTGAATGTGGATACTGGAGTGATAGCCGATGTGAATACTTGTAGTGTAGTTAGTAGCCGATACACGGGTTGAAGGATTCTGATAATATATAGGTAATTATATTATTCAATATTATTACTGGGGTTTATTATTCAATATTATTACTGGGGTAAATAAGTATTCTTTCACTGGGGTTTATTATTCAATTGGCTTGCGTTCATGATTTGAATTTCTACTAAGCTTTGGAGTCTGCGTGTTTCACAGGATAGGGCGATTATTGAATTTCAGGAGGCACACAAATATGATCAACTGATCAATCCAAATAGGTATTTTGGTCGATAACAGATTCACGTGCTGCATGTATATCTCCTGAAATTCAATAATCGCCCTATCCTATTGAAACACGCAGACTCCAAAGCTTAGAAATTCAAATCATGAACGCAAGCCGATTGAATAATAAACCCCAGTGAAAGAATTTGCAGCGTTTTATTTTGTTTTAGAACTCCACCTAATCCATTCTGAACAAATTTGATTATACATACATGGGCCATTTCAAAATTTCGGTCACATTTATGTCACTGATCAGTGACCCCGTCAAATCTCAACAGTTTTGTAAGTTAGTTAAAATTTTCTCCTATGTGGATGTACATGTTTCATGGAAAAGTATGTAAAAGTTGTGCCTACAGGACACAGGAGAAAATACCAAAGTCCGTATTTCTCACACCCTACAGCTGTCACTAACCAGAGGTATACAACGTCCATCGGCACTACTCAGCGAAATATTTATTGGAGCTGTTATATCCACTTACACTATGAAAGAACATACTATCTACAATGGATATCCGCCTCAGGAAAAAAATGGATCAAATCAAGTAGCCTTGATCAACAGTACGGTTCAAGATCATGTGTGCTCACTTGGGTAATATGCCGAGAGAACCGCAGTGATTGATTAGGAACAAGAAAATTTACTGTAAGTACACATAAGTAGCTACTGTAAGTACACATAAGCTTACCGTAAGTACCTAGGAGGTAGAACTCGCTGCATTTCTTCAAGATTCAACACTAGCCTGAAAATGGAAATTAAATGTTCAGAAACGTTGCTAATTAAAGCATTTGTCATTTGAAACTGACCGAAGCTCAAGAATCCATATAAATTGATATTATTCAACGGCCAATAAACGGAATCATGTTAACAAGGTCATGGAGGCCCGAGGAGAGTTTGATTTTCAAGACTTCTCGTCTTTACTTATATTTGATTTTTTTTAGCACACATTGGTGTTTCACTTTAGAATGGCAAGGAGTAGCTGCCACAGCTCTTAGCACGATCAGTGGTGACCGAGCTGGAAGTTTAAATTCTGCACAGTCAGTCTCCTCTTAACTGAACCGATGTCTTCAACGTCCTCATCATCATTGAGCTCCCATTCCCGAGAGAAAATAGTCTATTTACAGCGAGACCTAAAAACACAGCAAATGATTTGAGAGTTGCTGCAGGATTTATCCCTAAACTCCTACAATTTGGCCCGATCATGATCTGAATATTAATATTGAGCTGTAACTTCATCCCACATTTTAGCGGAGGGAGCTTAACCTAACGGGTTTTTTTGGGAGGGCAACACTCGCTCGGGTTTCATGAATAACTAATTCTGACAACCAGCAGTTTTTTTTTCACGGACATCCTGGCCTGCCGTCAACACCCGCAATTCATAATAACGAATCTGCATTATTATAATTATGTTCCAACGAGTAGGTAAGCACTCAATTTACATGCACGCTATATTTTACCTTCTTTCGAGTATTTATAAACACGGTATGAGCCTCCTGGCTTATTACCTAATGTTTGGAAAACATTAGCAGTGTGTGGTATTCTGTCCATCTGCATCAGCCCTGAATGTTTTGAAATGAAATGAATGAAATGAAAAGAAAGTTTATTCCGAGAAATCAAGTGACTTATCTTCGATAATTAGATTAAAACAAGTGGAATACACCCCCGGGCCATAGGGAAATCCCTGTGCAGCTAGGGGGAGTTACTTGTTCTAAATTACATGTTATTAAAAGCAAATCAGATATATTCAAAAATGATAAAAATAATGATACATGCTCAGGAATGTGTTACATAAATACTGGATAGAGTACTTCATCTCATCAGGTAGTAGTCGGATAAGACAAGGGAGGCAGTAATATACATGTCTGGAAGTGCTCCATAGACGGGTTTTTGGTGCGGGTATTACTGCTTGGGAGGTAGGTCGAAAACCGTAAGCGCAAGCACGAGGGGCAATGAAGAGATCGAAATGTTTGTGGTAGAAAGAGAGTGAGGTTTTTATATACAGGGTGTCAACAAAACAGGTCTGACGTACTGAAGGGGTCGATTTTACGACTAATTTGCAACAACTTTTGCCTCTTAGCAATTTTTTTTAGAGGCTTCGTTTTTGAGTTATTTACGATCTAAGATTTTTTTCGTGTTTTCGACCTTATCTCCTATAAATTGCTATAACTCCCTCAATTTACAAGATAATCTCAAATCTGAGTATACCGTTGGAAAGAGCAGTAAATTTCCTTTCGGATTGATGCCTCACCTTTCCCGAAAAGTGAGGTTTGAGACATAAAAAAGCTCTCTGAAAAGCTAATTTTACTTAATTTGGGAAACCTAGAGTTTTTTCAATCGGAAATTGAACTATGAGAACCAAATTTTTTTTAAGATGCAAGAACGGTAAAAACTGCGCTAAGATCTCACCTTTCCAACGGTCTAGTCAATTTTGTCCTTAAAAAATTTTCCTGGGGAGGAAATTGAGTTTGAATGCTGAAAAACATGAGCTTTTCGAGAAAAATCGGGTGATTTACATGGAAAATGACGAAATCAAAACTTTGGAAGTTGGGAGAGCTCAGTGATGGTACGGAGGGTGTTTCGTACGCTGAATCGAATAGTGGCACTCCCGAGCCTTTCTCATTATGTTCAGTTAGTAGATTTCAGGACCATTGGATCAGATCAAACAAAAGCCTGTCAAATAAAACTAGTTATTATTAAAGAAAGATTAAAAACTTAAAGGTGATGCTCGAAGTGTCCTCCCTGGTTTTGAAGGCACAGCATTGCTCTTCTGCGTAGCGTGTGCGAGAGCTTTTTTATGTCTCAAACCTCACTTTTCGGGAAAGGTGAGGCATCAATCCGAAAGGAAATTTACTGCTCTTTCCAACGGTATACTCAGATTTGAGATTATCTTGTAAATTGAGGGAGTTATAGCAATTTATAGGAGATAAGGTCGAAAACACGAAAAAAAATCTTAGATCGTAAATAACTCAAAAACGAAGCCTCTAAAAAAAAATTGCTAAGAGGCAAAAGTTGTTGCAAATTAGTTGTAGAATCGACCCCTTCAGTACGTCAGACCTGTTTTGTTGACACCCTGTATAGTTGGTTGATGGAAAATACACGGACAAAGTTGAATAGATCAATTGTTGGAAATCTACGAGGTTTTTTTGAAATTATTTTTAAGATAGATTTATGTAAAATGTTGAGTGGGTTTACAACACTAGAAGCTGCTCCTCCCCGAGGAATAGTACCAAAACATATGAAGCTTTGCACCAGAGCCTTGTATATTGCAATTAAATTTACTAGGCTAAGGCATCCTCGGAGTTTATAGAATAGGTGGGTCAATTTACAAAGTTTTTGGGTCAGAGCTACTACCTGGTCATCCCACCTCAGATTCACATCGATTACAATGCCCAAGTACCTTGCTGAAGGAACCCGTTCCAGCACTGGACACGAAGTACACACACTCTGTGAGCCACAGATGTGCAACTTTATTTGAGCGCTAATATATTGTATTGATGGTGAATTGGAGAAGACGAGATATTTGGTTTTTTTAACGTTCAAGCTTAAGGTGTTATTGCAAAGCCACTTAAAAGTTTTATCAACGTCACTATTTGCTTTATGAAAAACCTCTTCCCATGTGTCACCCTCGCACAGTCAAACCTCGAAACAAGTCAAGGCCCAAATGTAAACTTATTTTTAAGAACATACCATGAGGAATCGAATGAGCCCCTCCCTAGGTCCGTAGGTCAAACCATTCCCGGTGTATGGCCCGATGTATGGTGCCAAAATTTGCGTTTTTTGGTTTATTATTGTTTGTTTGTAACCTAGTGATGTCCGGCCGATAGCGTCGAGTTGTAGTGAATGTGGATACTGGAGTGATAGCCGATGTAGATACTTGTAGTTTATAGCCGATACACGGGTTGAAGCATTCTGATATGCATGAAACACTGATAATATATAGGTAAATATTATTCAATATTATTACTGGGGTAAATTATTATTATAGCACGTCAATCGGTTATTAACCAAAATACCTATTTGGATTGATCAGTTGATCATATTTGTGTGCCTCCACTACATCAGTCTACCTTTGGCTACATCGTTCAAATTTGGATTTGGGGAAGTTTTAACGCAATACAAGTGCTAAAGGACTTGATAAATTATAGATATTTTTATTGTGGGGGGGGGGGGGGGGTATTGAGGTTAATTTAAAAAAACCTGCAAATTCTTTAACTGGGGTTCATTAGCTTTGGAGTGTGCGTGTTTCACAGGATAGAGCGATTATTGAATTTCAGGAGACATGCATGGAGCACGTAAATCTGTTCCCAACCAAAATACCTATTTGGATTGATCAGTTGATCATATTTGTGTGCCTCCTGAAATTCAATAATCGCTCTATCACCTGTGAAACACGAACACTCCAAAGCTTAGTAGAAATTCAAATCATGAACGCAAGCCAATTGAATAATAAACCCCAGTGAAAGAATTTGCAGCGTTTCTTACGAAGTTGTCCTATCGTCTTTGGTGTATTAGAAGTCAATTACAAGGTGTGGGTACACACTGATCGGCTGAAGGGCCCTTGAGGCTAATATGTTTCCTAATCGATCTACGGAGGTGAAGTTCAAGGTGAGATCTTTTTGAGGCATCTGGAATACAATTACAGTGTATAATCGACGAGTGAAGTCAGTGTTTTGAAGTACCTACTACCTCCCAATAATGGTGATGCTCGAGCCAGGCACTGGATGGTTGACGGTAATGTGAATTTGTAGCCCTCGTCACTCCTTGTCACGATCGCATAGGATGGCCGTGTCATCTGTAAACAAGTATGAGGCACCCTGTAGGCTTAAACTACCAAACTGATTGATGAAAATCAAAAAGAAAATTGGTGCCAGCGTTCCACCTTGAATTACACCATATTCGATTGGTTTTTCACTCCTGTCAACATCTCCTATTGTTACTATTTGTTTTCGTTCGTTGAAATAACTTGTAACCCATTTCAATTTTAAACCCTCAACACCGTAGGATGGTAGCAACTTTATAAGCAATTCCCTGTCGATTGAATCAAATGCTTTAGCCATATCCAGCATTACAAGAATACCTCTTTTCCCCCGATCTATGAATTAATGTCTTTAGTTCGCGTGTATAGAGCCTCCTTAACCCCCAGTCCCCCGCCTGAAACCGAATTGTCGGCCCGAAAGTAAATTCTGTTCTTCAAGATGTGCGTAAAGGAGATGTTTAACCCATCGCTCGATTAGCTTGGATATTGTACTTAACAAAGAGATCGGGCGATAGTTAGTGAGATCGGAAACATCACCGCCTTTGAACAAGGGTATGACACGAGCTATTTTCAGTATATCCGGGAAAATTCCATTCTTTAGGCTAAGGTTTATTATATGTGTGAGAACGTTTTTCAGTATTTTATAATACTTCTTAATCAGACTTAATGAGACATTGTCGATTCCAGGAGCTGATTTCCCATTCATTTCGGTGATGAGGTTTTCTAGTTCGCTTGTTGAGATATTTATAAATTTAAATTTCTGTGACACATCAGTTGTTATGTTGGAAATAGGAAGAGAACTTTGTGTTTGAAAAATACAAGGAATTCCATCTACTAGGCTTTTGCCAACGCCACTAAAAAAGGAGTTGAAATCATCAGCAACCTTTTTCTTGGCATTTGATTTTTCAGTTTTGGTTTACGAATATATAGGTTTTGGTTCTAGTAAACAAACTTTGTCCCTCAAAATTTGTTGTTTTACATTTCAAAATGTATAAAATCCGGAAATTGAATTCAAAACACAAAAAATATCCGTCTGTCAGCCCAACACCGTCCGTCTTCCGAGGCTTTACTACGAACCTACCGAATGAAATTTAATGAAATTTGGGTCAAAAATCAAATTTGGGGTCCAATTGGAACTGAATTCGGTCATCGATCTCGGTTAATCATAAAGGGTAAAAAGGGTTAACATTTCAAAAATCAGTATATTGGAAACTTCCGTAATGATACTATTGTTTTTATGGTAGTCATTCAAAGATGTGCCATCAAAGAATCGAATAAACCCATTCGGGCCGTTTTTGGTTTTTTATTCAACAATAAACCATTGTAATCGCTCTTGAAAAAAAAATGTTTAACCCCCCCTGAAAATTTCATGGTTTACGTTTCGAAGGGTGTAGAATCCAAATCTGCAACAAAAATTTTTCCGTCCGTACGCCGTACGCACGATTTCTCCCAAACGGCTGGAGCAAAAAATCTGAAATTTTCAGGAAAAACGCTGCAAATTCTTCCACTGGGGTTTATTATTCAAAGCTTTTGACAAATAACACTATTAATCTTAATGTAACTTTATGAAATCATGGAATAACCTACTTCCATCGGCGTCTGTGTTTAGTGGGTATTAAAATTATCCAAGTGCTTGAAGAGCATAAAAACGATTCTTCTGAAAATAAGTCCCACTTTCTACTCTTCGGCAAAATCCTTCCCTCCCGTGCTAAACTCATTTAAGTTGGAAATTAGCAACCTTTGGACAATATTAATGTTGTAGTTTATTTTTTTTATTATTATTATTTTTTTCATGAAGATATATTTACAGGACAATGCGGATGTAGGTTTCCTCCCAAATTCCACATTGCGTTGAAGTTTACTAACTCTCAAGTCTGACGTAAATACTCAGCTAAGAGCAAGACGATTCCCACGCTTGAATCTCGATCGCTCTGAATCACTTAGTGGATTTGGATCATTAGCTATCAGCTGTGGATTTCACCTACTAGTCGATGAAAGTTAAAGAAAGGTAGCGATCAGTTAAGTTAACGATGGTGATAAAGGTTGGTACGGCGTCGTTGGGTGCCGCACTCGTGAACTTCCAACTTTTCCTTGGAAGGGATTCTTCCTTTTCAACCCGAGAAAGTGTCGCATCACGACAGCCACGCCGGCTCATCCTTAGTTCTCCGTTCAGCAAAAAAAAAGGAGCCCATATTTACGGGAATTGGTTCAATATTCGTACAACCTCTCGGAGTTTCTCTTCTGGTTTTCGGAATTTTGTGGGCTCTTGGATAGGAACAGCCGAATCCAAGGGGTGAGAGCACTTTCTGGGTGACTTCACAGTGAGACAGCCGGAGATACGACAATTATGTATAACCCGACGAGAAAGAAAAGTATAAGTATTGGAATTCACTCGCCTCCACAATTTGTGGAACACCACAACAATATGTTCGTTACCATCTAGAGAGTTTTCCTCGTAACGAACATATTGACCAAATTCTTCATTCTAGCTTTCCTAGAGTTCTAGAGAAATATAATTTCAAAGTTAAACTTATAACAATCTTTTCAATAATCTCACCACTATGCTAACTATAAATTAAATAATAAGATACACCTGAAATAGACCATACGTGCAAAATTGAAACGAGTGATGTTAGCTGGGATGA